>CABPRJ010000976.1:601827-692783 GCA_902439185.1 Cinara cedri | reverse complement strand
GTTTTTTTTTTTTTTTTTTTTTTTTTTTTTTTTTCAATAATACAATATCGTATACGTACATTGTTCTTTATTATTTTTTAAAATTACAATTGTGGTAAATGATTGTAATAATTGATTTTTTTTTTTTTTTGTTTATTTCTATTACAATATTGTCCCTAACACTGGTTAGGTATTGATCAAAGGGAATATAATATTTTTACCGGTAGTATATTATTGCGTTATTGTGTTATTGTGCACAATATTTTTCTGGAATAAATTCAAACGCAAACGATCGTTTTTGTCGGGATAATTGCAATAATTACGCGTGGAGCATTAGAAATGATATTTCGTAATCAACTCGCACCGACCTGTTCAGTGGGGTCCATTATCTTTTCGAAGAAATAAACAATTAACATTAATAATAGTAATAACAATAATAGTTTCAATAATAACAATAACTAGGGGGAAAAATACCTTATTATTGCGTCCGCGTGCACTGGCGTAGTGAAATTGCCTTGTCGACGCGCCGTACTGTAGTTTGTGTTTTATAATTGCATTTTACATTATTCAAAACAATGACATTTTTTTTTATTTTTTTTGTAATTCAACTATTGCGATTAAAAAAAAAATAAAAAAAAACAATATTCTGAGCAGAGATTGATAAACCGGTAAAATACAACGACGTACTAAACAAGTTAATCCAGAAATCAACGAAAATTGATAATCGATGGACGACAGTCATTTGAGATTAGTATTACATAAATATTAAACAAATCTAACCGTATTTCAACGTATTTAGCGACGTTTCTGTTCCTTTCTTCCCCATAAATCTACTTTGTTTCTTCCCTCTGACCGACCTGTCGTATCAAATTTGGTCGGACAAATTCGAAATGCATAAATAATAGGAAAAAAAAAAAAATGACGTATTTGTTTGACCGGATTTGATACGATACGTCGGTCAAAAGGAAGAAACAAAGTCGATTTTTATCCATTTTTTTTTTCACCCCCGTCGACAAGTAAACGAATAATAAATATAGCGATGCAAAAAACGGAATTCGCTGTCGGTCGGCAGCACAATGCCCGTACAAAACGGTCGATTCGGGCACGCGTATTTATCGCGGACCGATGATTCGCCCATCATTAATCAGTTGCCTTCGCCGCCGCCGCCGTGTCCCCCCTCTCCCGTTTCCCGTAATCCGGAAGCCCGAAAGGGATCGACGACTCTGTAAAAACCCGTCGCCACGGGCTTATATTTTATACACGCGCGTATACGGAACCGATTCGCGCACGGAAAGGTCTTAAACGCGGCCGTTATTTCTGGGGACGCGCGGACGATAGGACTCCACGGGGTGACGGGATCTGCCGCCGGGACGTTGAAAAATGGACCGACGGAAATTCGGAAACCCTTAGCCGCCTCCTCCTGTTCGCTTTACTCCGCGTCCCCGTTCCTCGGTAACACCGAATCCGGGCACACCGGCCGAGCATTCTTCGCACGATGCGGCGTTCTCTAACACGCATACGTAATGTTTACGCGCTCTTCACCGTCCGCCGGGACCGACGGAAGAGATACGTACGATTGTGCGGACCCGGAAACGGTGTTCGGTTCAGCGATATTATTATGATTATGGTTTTCGGGCGCGGCGATGAGATTTTTAGAAAAACGATAATTACACTATTTATAATCCCGGATATCAATCACTCAAGTACGTCTATACGTCGGCGGTCTTGTCGTTCAACAACAAGCATAATATAATTTAAACGCCTTTAATTTCGGATCTGAACGCGTTCACGGCGCACGCGACAAACTGATCGCTTTCCAAAATACATTTTACGGAATTCGCTCTTAGATACACACAACGAATGGGGCGGTCCGTACGAATTTATTTTCGACGAATCCGTGGTAAAATTTAACGAAAAGTAGTCGTATCGAATTTAAAAAAAAATATAAAATAATAATACTAGAATATCGCACTGATCGGTAGCCCGAAATTTTCGTACTGGAACTCGGCTGTTCAAACGAGTTTTTTCGCTGTGTATAGTTTTCTCGTCCGTATTCTCTTGCCAAGATAATATTTTGAACGATCGGCCAACCCAATGTTCGAAATCGATTTAATAAACGATTATGCGCACCGACGTACGTGCCGGCCGTTTCCGTCCTCGCCCGTAATATAACCCCGCTGTTCTCGTTCACCTGTACCCGTGAGCCGGGAGCGTCATGTAAATATTATTGTTATTACGCGGCCGTACGCGGACGTCCGAAAACACGATATTCACGCGGCATAGCGGATTCCGATTCGATTACGGCGCCGCGTCCGCAACAATATCGCCAAGACGGGTGCGCCTTTCCCCCTCGGAACGGCATCACAATAGTAATGATAATCGTGACGCACGTATCCGCGGCGGACGGTTCCGACGGAAATAATAAGCGATTTCCGGTCGATCTCCACTGAAAACTATCGCGCGATATTGATATTATTATTGCATGGCTCTTCGGTCCACTCTCCGACCGGTATGGTACGACGGTGGTAACGGCGCATTGTTTCGCACGTGCGACGGCCGCGCGGTATAACGAGTGCGGTGTTTGTGTTGCACGTACGAATACGAATATAGTATGCGAAATGGACAAACCGTGTGTATGGCTGTGTAAGAAAAAAAAAACAGCCGGATGCGTACCAGAGCGATGTGGCTGTTTTCACGAAACGCCAAGTGTGTTGAACGAAATTGCACGTTTTTCGTTAGTGTATGCTAATTTCGTAGGAAATTTCTCGCCGGAGCCGACGGTGCCGCTGTTACCGCTGAAACCGTTTGTTTCTGTGCGAAATTCATTAACAAATTATTCTATCTTGCGGTTGTATGTGTACCGAATAACGTGTTATACTTAAAAAATATGATCTAAATATAACGTGTATCATAGAACAGTTGATAATATTATAATGTATATCTTCATTAATCATATTCCCACATTTTGATGAAAACATAGTCCTGTGGGGATAAAATCCTCCTCCCACCGGATCAAGTCGTTGTAAGAGTTGTTTCAAAAGGACTCCCAGTCAGGACCTGGTGACTCTCGTGGCAACTCGGATATTCGAAATTCCACGGACGGTCTAACCTCCCCATACCGGTCCGGGAATTAAACAGGCGCTTCCTGTTTATAGTCTTCAAGTCATCATAGACCGTTTCTACCCCTTTTTTCCGAGAGGGCCTTTGTGCTGTTAGAATTGGAACGAACATCGGTGGATAGGCACACGAGACGTACTAAACACATACTACAAATATAGTTGTTCGCAGTCGGTTTATAAAAATACTATAAACACGGTCAGCGCGAATCGGAAATCGATGCACGGCCGTTTCCGCACCAACGACTTCCGTTTCGGGACGCACAAGAAAACGGCAAAATAATAATAAAAAAAACAAATTTACCACGTGCGTGTTTTTCACCATCGTCGTTACCGTTTGCTCCGTGTTCGTACGCCACGCGAATTTCAAACGTCATCAACATTGGCAATCTTCAGCTATAGATAATCTCGTAATCGTTACGATATCGGAGTTTTATCCAGTCCGTAACATATTACGGACTGTATAAAATTATAATATTACACTCCTATTAGAATAAATGTTTAAACTATACCTCATCAGCGTTAAATGCCCGCGATAACTATATGCATAACAATGTTATTACTATACAAAACCGATTCTAGGTCAAAAAGTACGGAGAAAACAAATCCAATTTCCTGTACTCGCTGTAAAACCCTCTGCTTATACACGAGGAACAGTAGTGATTATTCATCGTGGTACAATACGTTTCATCTGAAATCATTTATATTTATAATGTATACGCTATAATATATTCAACCGTGAGATAATTCCGATAAGCTGTGCGTTCTATGATTTCTGAGATTATTTCGACAATAAACCTACACAAACCGAGGTACCGAAGTAACGTATGCACCAAATGGGCTTTTACAATCTGTGGTGTATATAAACCTTTTTTTTTTTAATTGCATGTCGTACCGATTGCATTGGCGGTAATCCTTTTAGATGATCTTTTCAACTACTTTTTTTTTCTTGCTTATTTGACCGAATACTAATGCGGACTTTTTTTTTATAGCCAAACTAATAGTTTAGTTAAAATCGCATTCCGTAATTGGCAATCGTAAGGGAGATAAAACGCATACGAACGGATTCATTGGTACACACAATTTGCCGCACTCGGAATGTAAAATGAGACAACTGGTCTATAAACAGGGTTCATTCAAACGTTTAAATTTGTTTTTACACTCGGTTTCGCATTAATAAGAACACTGACGTCCGTGATTGTTATCAGGCTATGCGTTGATTACACGTTCGCTATAAACCCGAAAACCTGATTGTGAATTCAAATTTTTTGACGTATGGTTATGTGCTATAACATACGAACAAAGTCAGTGAATACTAAAATAGTAAAATGTGAGAAATTCATCTCTTGAGTATATAATATGCGTTTTGTATGCAAAAATAGCGAGACCAAAATAATACAAATAACCCGCGGTGAATCCACGTCGCCTATACGTAGCGGTATAACAGACGAGGTTATTCAGAATTATCATTGTGTTACATCGAAGTGAAATATTTTTTTTTCGCCGTTATTATTTTCGTTGATAATACATTTCGCTATTGATGTTAGCGGTTTTTGGGTTTCACGATTTGAACGGGCTATTTCAGCCGGGTGAATGCGGACCGTCTTATTCTCGAAAACCGTACACATATTATGTATCACAAAATATCAACCGACAAAAACATACGGCCGGGACGCGAGGCGATGGAACCGATAAGATTTATTATCGCTAATCAATTCGGCATTCCAGAGTATTAGACGAGAAAAATATTTTAATTAAGAACACACGGACGCCGGGGACTGGAACCTTTACGATTTTAAGGGTTTCGGTTGTTAAAAAAAAATTTTTAAGGCTCTTTACCGGTCTTGTGATTTTTTAAAAATGTTTCGGTCTTTAACCGGTCTTTCTCAGTACGGTATTTTAATGTGCCATGGGGCCTTTTAGATTTTTATTTCTCAATGAAATAAACCACTAAACTTATACAGAGCAGTATACAATAGTATGGAAAACAACATTTTCAATGTTTTTAATAAAATATATTAGTCTCTTCAACATGCACAAGGGTCAAAGGCAGTTTAATAATTTTGATTAAAATACGAGAAATGAGTGTGTGCGGGACTTCCCGAAATGGTTTTGGCTTGAACACACAGGTACAACGCAGTTGAGGTTTCGATTATAAAACCCAGTGCGATAAGCGCCGTAAGAATAATTCAAATCTCATACTGATATTGCTGGATGTTCAAATAAAAAAATAAAAAAACACAAATCGCAATATAAAATAGTAACTCGTGGATTAGATAGTAACTGTGCGTCCGACCCAAACGTTCGAACTGGAACCTTAAATGACTGTACCGAAAAATACCGATTAAAGACCGAACATTTTTGAAAATAACAACATCGGAACCCGACCGAATAATTTTTTTTAAGAACCGAAACCTTTGTTGGGGCATTTTTTTTTTTTTTTTTAGTTCCAAATTACAATTTATAGTTTATATATTTTAAACAAATTACAGTAATAATTAATATAAAACCGTAGACCTATCCACCGGTAATAAACATCACCCTAATCTCTAATCCATCCCCTCGTAGTCTAGTGAATGTACCGACTTCAAGGGATCGTAGAGATAATTCCGAGACTTGTAGTCAGACTGCATCGGTAAAAGAAGATATCACAGGTATACGGTCGAAATAAAATAATCGTAAGCATAATCGGGTACTCATTTCCAGGATTGAGATCATTTTCCGGCGATGGCCGATGCGAAGGGACGAGGCGAATTAATTTCCGGTCGGTCGTTCGTCTATCGGCGGTATCCCTTATTAAATACGGCCGAAAGATCCGACCCGATCTGTATTGGCAGTGGCGTATTGGTTCCGATTTCATACAAAACCCCGTTGCGGTCTGTCTAACGGCGCAGTTCACCATGTTACTTATAATATATTAAAAACAGTGCGTAACGCAGTTTTTGTTGTTTTACAGGATGATCATAGGACATTTTAGAAAACATTTCAACGTCTCGACATTTTTTTGAAAACGAAACTTCACTCGTCGGGATTCGTGGATTGTCTTTCTAAACATTGTTTATCGATTGTCGTGTGTAAATCAAAAAAATAGTCGGCGAGAAACAATTTTCGAAAAACAGTAAAATTATAAAGTATACCGATTTTGATAGAAAAATAAATCAATTATCAATTGCCTGATATTGAATAGTCTCGTATTTACAAAAATTAAATTTCACGCGCGCGTTGATTGAATTTTTCACGCATTACATAAGACAAAAGAGATTAACAAATAACGCTATCTCTTGACTCAAATGGTATTGAAATATTATTCACGTACCACAATTTCGCGAACAATTTAATAATTTATTTTGTTTTACTATATGCATTTAAATAATTCGGGCTTAACTGGATGTTGGAATTTAATATTTTTACAGTTCCATACAGGTTTGTATAGTTTTTTTTATAGAAACATAATTTTCGAGATTTTTAAAATTGTCTGTACGAAGTCAAGTCGTTGATTATTTACCATTGTCTGGACAATCGTCCTACCAATTAGTATTTATTTTTTTTTTCATAATTTCAAATGATTTGTACAAAACATCCGACGCAGAGAGTTTATAACAATAAAAATTGTTTCCACTGTAAACGTGTAGCATGCGATTGCCAAAGGTTAAAACTTCGTCATTTATACCCATCTTTTTGGCATTATATTAATTTTACAGAGAAAATTTTACTAGTTTGAAATGCCTTATAGAGGATACAAATATGATTTCTTTTTTTTTTTTTCACTGAGGGAATCGGTCAAAAATTATAATAATAATATTATTGTATACGTGTGTATAGACCAATTTATTTCAATATAAATTCACGGTCGGTGTAATATAATAAAATCGTTGAAGTGGGCATTTTTTTTTTTCGATACGTAAGACGCTAATAATTTACGATCGTGCAGCATTATAATATTATAATATTTTTCTAATGTGGCGGAACGTGAAAAATATATTCATCCGCACTCGCGAGAATTCCTACAATATATTATAATAAAATATACGAATGCAATATAACCGTATAATAGACGCGTTTTCTTGCTCCAGTAATTTACAGATATCTGAAAAAAAAAAATATGATCACATTATGTTACTCGCATAACGCTACGTTAAAGTCGTACGCGTTTTCGTCAAATGGCATTACAATATATTATTATAAGGAATCTTTTTCGATACGATTATCTCGAATGATTTCAAATGAACTTATTTGTCATTCATTAAGGAATCGTTGAATCTCTAATGCTTTTTTTTTAATTTTTCACCTCTACCAATAATAATCCTCAATTTGGAACACGGATTCCAATAGAAGATAAACATTTTTTTTTTTTATATATATACTTTATAGACATAACTATTTGGTTTTTTTTTTTTTTTTTTTAACGAGTTATAACTGATTAATTTCCAGAGTAGCAAAGAAGAAGGGAAGTGTTTAAAATCATTGTCTCATAAAATAAATATCAAGTTTATGACCCTTTACTACGCCTCTTCGGTAAAAATGTTAAACTCTTATAACTCATAAACAGGTTATCCTATGGAAGTGTTAAATACATGAACATTTAAAAAAAAAATCATTCTCCGTATAAACACATTCTTGAATATGTGCTTGAAGAGGGAAGAGGTTGGCAGTTCTTAAAGAGCAGAAGTAAACAAATAAAAAAAAAATATCTTAAAAAAAAAAAAAAAAATACACATAAAATTCATTTGAAATCTACCGAGGAATTAGTTGATTTATAACAATAATTCGATAATAGTATTATTAAAGAAACTCTAACCGATAAAAAACAACTACTGATAAATCTTGTAAATTTTTTAACTTTTAATTTTAAGTATTGAAATTCCCAATGAATGAAATATATATAAATCATTAAAATGTATTATTATCTATGCACGTGAGAATGTGAGATAAAAGTTAACAAACAAAAACTAATAAAATAATAAAGTAAAAACAAAATTATTAAAATAGTTAATATTTGTAAATAAATGTGGTAAATCAATATACAAATAAAAAACTATCTAGACAATTTTCAATACTATAAATAAAGATCATTATGCGAAAATGTTACCGAAAAAAAATGTCAGTCGCATTTTTTTTCAGTAAACAACAATAAATAATATATAATATTAACTTTGTCATCCGTTGCCGCCGCCGATGAAACCGGACACCGTTTTTATTACAATAAATGGATCCGACAGTGTTGGTGCATTTCGGTCGAGTTCTTAATGGACGAGGTAAATATACGGGGTTATCGTGTCAAGTACATACATACACACACACACACACACACACACACATACGCACCTCTGGCATAATATATAATAATATCACTAAACAAATTATGCAAGTAAATATAGGTATTTTTATTTACTTATGCATTGGTTCACCTATGCGGAGAATCGTTTAAGAAATAAAAACAAAGTACTGATGCACAAATAATATAAGAGTTCGTGTCAACGTACGTATATTTTTGGTCGTCGATCAGCGAGTAATAATGAATAAAACTGCATAATGTACGGATGATTGAATTTACGAAGTTATTAACATTTTTATTATTATTGTTTTATTTTTTTTTTTTTTTTTTTTTTTTTTTTTTTGGTTACGTACATTCGTCTTAAACGGGAAATAGACACGCATTCAAATAATAAACCAATAAAATATTAGAATACAATAACTAGACAAAACAAAATATTATATTATATATTACTATAAATATTAATTATGAACGGGCTAACATTAATTGTATCAGATTTGGAGAGTAGCTATTGAATTAATGTAACAAGAGATATTAGAAAAACACTTCTGGGTCCTTTATAATTGTAGATTGGAAATTAGACGGCTATATACCAATTTACTTGTCTGCACCGCAGTAGCATTTCGGAGAATCAACTGATTTTAGTCACCGTGGGATATACGTACTCAGTTCGGTGTACACCACAGGTTTCTTCGAAGATCATGACCTAATGGAATGTTCCTATGAAAAGGGGATTTCGTATTCAGGATACTATCATAATACACTGAATCCACTTGTGATCGGTTTTCATTCAGTACTCTAGTGAAAATTAAAAATGATTTGTCTCTGATACGTTTCCAACGATCAGAAACCTTTCGGTTTTACGCCCAAACTATCGCTATCACGATCTCCTAGCCATGTTACATGCAGTCTAATTTGGATCATACACAACGATCCGAAGTGTCTCCGAAAATTAATTATTTTGAATTCATCACTCCTACGCCGTCAAACACGGTTAAATAATGTCGTATTATATTATTTTAATACCTCTGTTTGTCATTATTTAAATGACTTAAGAGAAAACAATATACTTTTCGGTTCAAAGAGTTTTAAAAGCAATTCTATTTGAACTCGTGTGAAGTCATGTATAATATGTAGAGGTAGACTCCAAAAGTGCAGCGTATTTCAATGTTTCTAATTTTACAATTTTACAAAATGATTAGTTTAAAAACTGTTGATACTTATTTTATACATTTTTCACATACACATTTATTTATAGATGTCTATAAAAAATAATAATAAACAAAAACGTAAAGTTTTGTTTTTGATGATTTCTGGGTTATTTTCTAAGTTTAATATATTTCAATTTACTTCTGTAAAATTAACTACTGTTATAAGTAATGACAACAAATTTAACGTTATAATATATACTTTATGATTTTTGATGTAATAATCATTATAAAAATCGAATTTCCTAATTTCGTTGCAGTGTGTGTATTGCTCGTAATTCGTTAAGGTCGTTTGTTCGGATGAAAATATTCGGATTGACAGATTAAATTTTTTTCCAAGCGGAAAACTGACACTCGTGGTAACTGGTCAACGCCCATCCGGTATACCGAGATCCGTTAAGAATCGGCGTTTCGATTCACGCAACAGTCAATCGTTCGTTCCGTTGCCTAAGCTTGATCACCCTACATCCTATACACCTTCCTAATTTTCGCATCAACACAATTAACAGCGGATCGCTGCGCACATCGCGATTTGTATTCAGTCCTATAGACGCAGCAACAGTGCGTATTCGTATAACTTTATAAGTGCAGCGGCGGCACTCAATAGAGGGAAATCGTTAATCAATATCTGAATAATAATAGAAAAAAAAAAAAAAAAAACATTTAACATGAAATTCGTAAATTGTACCCGCTAATTTTTATAGCGGTGGCGTTGACGACGCTCAACGAAATATCGTTCGGATTCTATGACCGTTGATTTCGAAACGTTTTCGAGTTGGACAAATACTCATCAACATCGAACTCTCCACGGGAATACGCCGTCTTGTCGCTTATTGCATCCACGGTGCCGCGTGCGGCTTAATTGAATTTTCCAAATCGTGTTTTCATTATTATTATATTATTATTTTCAAACGCCCGTAGAAAATAAACACGCCACCGTTCGAATTATATAAATCTCACGGCGCGCATATTTCTACTTGTATACAATTTTACCTGACTGCGTGGCGTTGTGTTCGGTGACGAGGCCACACCGGGCGGGGATGTGGGCGAGAGGTGCGACAACGCACCTCTCGAATTTAACGATATTAATAATAAAACGCAAAAAACGAAACATTTTGGATGACGGTCTTTCTAGTTGCGTACGTTATTGCGATTTACGAATGCGCATTCGTATTGCGCGCAATAATTATAATCGTCGTTATATCTTAAACGAATCACCGATATTGTATTTAATATTGAAAAACGCGTTGTTTTTCGAATCCGTGGCTTTCGCGGACGGAACCGATGTACGCCCGTTCATTATACATAAATCACGAGAGAATCGTTCGTGGTGGGTGGGGGGGGGGTTACTTTTTTTCATCGATCCAAGCGGGTTGAACACCGAAAAATGACTATATTTACCAACGACTAACGGACATTCCCGGGAATCGACCGAACCGTAGCCAACTATCGGGAGACCTGTCGCGGAGACGAGACTTTTATAATTGTTTTCTCCTAAAATTTTATTGAAATCCGGAACTGTTCCGTGCGCGTTTAGCCCGGCGCAGTCTCTATTTTTGATAATCTCTATGATTTCGATAATCTCCGTTTACCTTTCGTTCCGTTCACTCCGGTCGCAATTATCGCTCAACCAAAAGATCTTCCGCGATATTTCGCTCTCCTTTTACCGACTTTATTCTACACACGTTTAACTACTCCTTGGACCCGCGGAACGGAGAACGTAAATCGATTTCTCGTAGTTCTCAGTACAAGCCAATACAATTAAAAAGAAAATTCATCGAAAACTAGTCAAAATAACGAACGTTTGTTATTTATTTGTATTTTGTTATCGGTGGTATCCGTTCTGGTTGGCTCTTGCAATGTCTTACGCCGTACAATTACCCGGCATAAACTACCGAGGTGATATTTCACTGTACAATAATAAGACCGTACAAATTAATATTATTATTATTATTACTAACCGTCGTCGGTTTTCAAATTTCCTCGAAAATTGTTGTTCGCCTCGAACGAACTGCGAATGCTTTATAATAGAATTGATGAATAAAAATATTATTTTATTCAATGGCGATGCAGGCGGCGGAGGGAGACGAGATTCCTGAAAACCATCAAAGGCGATTTGCATAATTTCAAGAACGAAACCTGTGCCCCGTAGACGCATTACGTTTTCGAATGTTTTACTTCGCGTTTCCGTTGAAACTTAACAATAACTAATATCATTAATGTAACATTACACAATGAAATAATTCCGGTTTAAATTAACTCATTATTTCGTCCTCGTTTTACATTCCGAATGGAGCGAGAAACGTATCGGTTTTACACTGATCATTATTGTTCCGCATCCGGCCCATTCTAGCGCTCGAAATCGGGAACAAAATTATATTTATAAGCGGATAAATGTGTCGAAATCGACGGTAAATTAAAATCAAAACGATAACACGTTTTAAAAGGCACAAATGGAACCGTAGCGATGCCATTTTTTTTTTTATATAAATAAAAATTACACCGATAACGTGCCTTTTGACGATTCCGGTTTTTCGCGCCCAGTTTTCAAAATTGTTATGCTGAAATCGAATCGTGTTTTTTCGACGATTTTCGGATTTTCGAACGCCTCTACGAAACAAACACAATGTCGATGAACCGTATAGAAGGGGCCGGAAATTCGACTCTATGTACATAATATGGCGACGGGACTCTGCAGCTCAAGGGTCGGTTATTTTTTTTGTTTTTTTTTTTTACTGCCCCTACACGTACGGACATGTATAACAATATTAAATTTCACGGATGCGGTCGAAAATAATTATTAATCACAGATCATTTCCTAGAGCAACGGGATATTATTTATTACACGGGTCTATATTATCTACCCATCTACGTAGTATGTTACACTCTCGTTTCGATGAATAAACGAAAATTAGTTTCACTCACGTGAACGCGAAATTGCTTTTTGTTATTTTTGACCTGAGGGATAACAAAGAAAAATGGGCACCACTCGAAAACGGTTATAAAATGTATATTATTATTATAATGCCGTTTAATTCTGAAATAAAAGTATATTTACCGTCATTTATTTATTCACCCGCCGTGCGCGGCCGTTTATATTATATTTCTGTTCGGGGTACAAAGAAAAAAAAAAAAATAAAAAAACTAAATAAATAAAAATCTCCACGCCATACCGTATATCCCGAGCCAATTAAAATAATAATAATGATAATAATAATTGGTACCTATATACGCCGCGCGCCGTGTGTGGCGAGAATGAAAAATGATTCTAATTATAAATCAAAAAAAAAAAAAAATAAAAAAAAATACGGAAATGAAAGAAAACGGGGTAAAAAAACTCGGATGTACGCACCCGACGTTTGACGCGGTTTAACGGTCGTGATAATAACGGTCCTCTCGGCGTCACCCACTGTCATAATATTTTAATAATAATATATTCCTTTCAGCTCCCGGCCGCGGCGACGGGTCTTTCCCTTTTTTTTTTTCGCCGGAGTGCTCGGGGAGCCGGGCGGATTCCCGGAAGAACGCGGGCGGCCGGAAAACGTTTTCCCGCAATGGCCCGGGCGACAGACGGACGCGTCGCGTACGTGACCGCGGTAACCGGTCACCGCGGTAACCGTTCGGCGGCCCGCCATCGGCAGTAATTGAAAAAGAAAAACGGTCGGACGGATCCCACTCGGATCGAACGATATCGACCACCGCGATTGGCAGAGTAAACTATTAGAAACGTCGATAAATTACCGAGAGGATTTTACCCGCGGTCGATTTCCGCGGTAACGCCGGCCAGTAACTAATTTAACTTTGCGTACGAATATTACGCCGCGCAATATCGAAAACCATAATATGCGTTCGTAATCAACGTCCGTTTAACAACGGACTTTGTTCCCCCGCAAAAACTAAATAAATACAATACATTTCGGTAAACCGACGCCAAACTACACGTCCGAACGAGGGACCGCGCAACGGATGTATGAGTTTTTATTGTTGCGGATTCGTTTACCCGTCTGCGGACAGACTATCCGACCGATAATCACGGTCCGATCGTAAACTACGGCGGTGAAGAAGTTTCGCCGTTACTTGACGGATTTATTCCGGTCCGCGCGTTGAGAACGTCACGCGTCCAGTTTCTTATTAACAAGGGCGAAACGGTGACGTCGTTAGACACGCAATACGGTTTTCTGTTGATACGGTTTTTTTAATTTTTTTTTTTCATTCCGACGGTGAGCGAGTGTAAATGTGTACACAAATCGTCGAAAACACATATGTCGCTAAAAATCGTTTTTACGAATACGGCATATTATTATTATATTATATCCGTCCGCGACGCCACGAAATCCGTTACTATTTTCGGAAATGTTCGGTCGACCGACCGATGGCGCATAAACTTTCTGCCCAATATCGAACCGATATTAATGGGTATTTTTTTTTTTTTTTTTAATCTATTTATAAATTCTTCGGTGAGCTACGTAGACACGGTTGTGCAGAAGTCAAAATTTCACCGGTCCGTCTTATCGATTACAACAACATCAATATACGAAATACGAAAAATAATGTTTTTCAAACACTGTATACATTATCATGGCGTATACCGATATAATGTTATGCGGATATAAAATCAAATGCATAAAATAAAAATAAAGATGTCCTAGGATAATGGAAATATGTAAAGCCACTGCTACAGGGAATTTAATAAATAACCGTAAGCAACGATAAACTATTGTTTACGAACAAACGATTCTGAGCGGAGTTCAGTTGATAGTCGTGGATCGTAAAAATATGTGTGCAAAATTATATTAAAATGAGTAAATACGCTTTATAAATTCTCTTTAATAGTATTTGTTTTATGATGTACCGGTTTTCTCGTTTTTCCTACAGTTTTTCACATTTTTTGGGAAAGGCATTTGGGAAAACTCATGGAAAAATCGAAAAAAGAACTCTCTAAAGTACCTCCCCCCCAGTCGGGTTTCTTTTTAGAAAAATCAACATCATTATAAATTGGAGCAAAACTGCTGGTAGAAAAGTTGTGCGGTGAAATAAAAAGGCCATAATATGTTTAAATAATACCTATATTTCTTAAATTTTCCTGTTTTTCCAACTTTTTTTTCGAGTTTTACATTTGTTGAGAAGACTTCGAAAAAAATCGAAAAACGAGCTCATTAAATTACCCCCCCCAGTGAAATTTCCAATTAGAAAAATTGCTATTATTAAAAGTTGGAGTTGAATTGCTAGTAAAACATAAACATCTTCGCTACATTTAATATCTAAAAAAAAAAAAAGGGAAACTCAATGGGGTATACATTTTTTTGTTTTTTTTTTTTTAGGCTCGTTTTACTGTATTTACAAAAACGTATTTATAGCGTTTAGGAGTTATTGACGATTGAGCGGACCCGTCGAAAACCGTTAATAACGGTTATTAAGCACATTAACCGGGCATTTTAGGGAATTAACGGAATAATACCCTCGGATCAACTAGTCCGTCGAAAAACACGACGTGCCCCGAACCCATATAGACACAGGTTGTTATTTATACGTGCGGATTGACTCGCTGCCCGTAAATTATACATTTTTTTTTAATACCTTGTACAAACTTAGGACGAGGAAAAACTCGATATTCCGAATATATTCGATGGTAAAAATGGCATTAACTGAGTGTAGGATTGTCGATAACGACTCCGACGCCATTCCACCGGTATCCCCAATAATCGTATCATCCGACTCGGCGATTGCTGAATATTCGCCGTACGAACGGCATTGACGACGGGTAACAGGTTATAATTTTCTGGTACGCTAACGATGTCGGTTTTTTTTTTTTGTTTTTCGGGCCAAGTGAAAACTAGCATTCCCCCAGACCTCGCCACCTCCCCTTTCTCCCCGCCGCCTCCGCCGTACGTGCGGACCCGCTATACAATCACTGTGGATTATTTCGTGTGCCCGTCCCCGATGTTCGCGACCCGCCCGGTACCGATACATTATTGCTGTTCATCCGGACCGGCGAATGGGGTGTGACGGGACGCACGGCGACGACGACGGCGAGCCGTTAAATCGGATATCGGTTTCCGGTAAGCGTGAAAATATTCAATGACCCCCGCGGCATTATTTCACCGGCCGGAAGCGCATGGATCCGCTGCCGCGGTCGACCGTCGCACAACGCGGCGAGCAATCGTCGACACGCAACAAGACGTTCCGGTCCCGCGAAATGCACCGACAGAAATTTTGCCGAGCCGCGAAACAAACGCGGAAATAAATACAACGGATTTTATTTCTGTATTCAATACGAACAACGTGCCCACATTTGTTTTAAAGTACTTCATAACAAATTTGTATTTACGTCCGTATATGCTACGAAATCGGACAAATCTCGAATGCGTCCCTCTCGGTAACCACTTAAAAAACCGAACACAAGACACATCAATTTTTACACCTAGATACAACACGAGACACGCGTACAACTACGTTTTCGAAAAAATACTAGAACTTTTTACTGGGTTTTTTTTAGTAGCAGGTAATAATACAAACGATAGAGAGACCCTTTGGCGAGATAAAAAATATACACCCGTAATTCGATACAAAGTTAAAGATATTTCAATATTGTAGCTGATATTTCTAAAAAAGATATTGAAATTATATTGTTGCATGATTGTTATAGATTTTAGGAAACTTATTGGAACCGATTACGTATCATAAATGGACCGCTATGCATTGTTATCACGACATTCATAATTTTTATTCGATTTCAAAAATAGAAAAACTAACGAATTTACAAATAATAGTTACGGATGTGATGCAATAAACACGTATTGATTATTTATCATATTTATTTTTATTTTTTTTTTCGTATTCATCGTATGACACGAAATTTACTACGGATCACATTTAAAATATTTAACTAGGAATTTGTTTTTGTTTTTTACCATAGAGCACATAACTCGAACCTCGTAAACCTTGTGTCGGCCGTATTTTCGGACGACGATTCCGACAGTTAAATAGTAAACGCGAATTCTTCACTGAATCGAAAAAAAAAATAAATAAAATAAAAAAACACGCCCCGCCTTGTCCGAAACCAATAGAAATACTATTCCGTTTCCGTTTAAACGTCCGGGAGGAACTACGCATAATCTCGTTGCGATTGCGTGCGGTGTTCGTAATCTTCGCTCTTCAAAACGCGACGGTCGTCTGCTTCGATCAATACCGTCGAACGTCCGAAACGTTTCAAACGCACGACGCGAGGAGAAGCGGCGGTGGCGGGCTGGGGGGGTGGGGTGGAGGGGTAGTTGGACACGTCGAAAACGGAACGTTCGATTCGCTTCGTGTGACCGCACGGCCGTACTCGGACGCGTGTGGGCAGACCCGACGACGCGGCCGTTTCGACGTGTACACGTGGTATTGTAGTACCGCAGCCGTGCGCGGGCGCGGTGTCGGGAACTCGACGCGGGTATCGCTATTGCCGTTGTTATTGCCGTTGTTATTGTTATTGTCGCCGTTTTATAGGTACGGGGCCCCAGTCGTATTTCGCACGCGGGCGTCACGTCGGTATTATTTGATCCGGGCCGAACGGCGGGCGCGCGCAGCCGGCCCCGCAATAACGCGCGTCGCGTCGCGAGTGCGATTTATGCGCCGCCGCGCGGGCAAGGCCGGGCGGGCCGACGACCAGTCAATTGTCGTAAAAAAAGAAAAGGAAAAAAAAGGAAAAAAAGGAAATGCGGCGAACGCGTTGCCGCGTCAAAAGCGGACCGTCGCGTCAACGGACCGTGGAGTCGAGTGCGTTTCGTGCGCGCGAACGGCCGTCGCGTAAAACACGTCCCGGGACGACGGGGCCGCCCGTTTGTGACGGTTTAACGACTGCCCGTGAGTGATAATAAACCGTCGCAGGCGCGAAAAAAAAAAATGAAAACGATTCCGAGCGGCGCTCGGTTGACATCGACGCTTTGCCGACAATTTACATTTATATATATGTCATTTTATGGTAAACTGATTGTATAGGCTTTGCACGTTTTCTGTAATAATATCTGTTTAATGTCGCGCCGATTTTTCCGAGTTTTTCTACGGTTTTACCGGTTTTTCCCGTGTTTTATCCCGGTTTATCACATTTACTGGGGATGCTCTTTGGAAAACCGTAAAATGACCCCTCTATAAAGTACTTCGCTAGAAAATTTTCCTTTTCAAAACATTGCTATCGAAGAAAATCGGAGCGAAATCGCTGATAGAAAAGTCGTGCACAGAAAAAAAGACGACCGTAATATATTTTAACTAATACTTACGTTTCTTATAATTTCCCGTTTTTTTTTTTCGGTTTTTCAAATTTCATGTGAAAAATCTTGAGAAGATCGGAAAATGACCATTTTTAAGCTAATTTCCTTTCGGAAAATGTGCTACATGAAAAAACTCCGAGCAAGTCTTGTGGTAGAAAATTTGCGCACAAATAAAAAAAAAAAATAAAGATTTTTGTAAAACTATAAAGTCCTTTCGCTCCGAATGTTCATTAGCTCTCGTCGAAAACTCTCTGGCGCGCCACTGACACGGTTTTTTTTTTGCTAATATTCCGCCGGTTTAGCTTTATTTAGGTTTTTCGTTCTTGCGAATAATATTATTATTAGGCTTTAATGAAATCGCTACGTTTTTTTTTTTTTTCAATAGGTCACGCTAAAACCCGTACAATAATATTACTCCACGCGAATGGTAAATAAAGGTTCCCGACCTTTTCTCCGAACGATATTAATCTCGAAACAAAATCGTTATTGTTTTATAAACTCAAATTAAAACAGTATCGAAAATCGATTAAAACCGTGCGTGTTACCAAGTTAGATATGATTTTTTACAATAAGGTATTACTATGATAGCCAATATTATGTGCCTTTGAAAGTCTAACCGCTTTCGTTTCGGCTGATCCCCGACTTCCATCTTAGTTTGGGTCTTGTATTCGTCATGTCCACGTCGGCTTGTCTTTTCTTTTTTTTTTTTTTGTGGTATTTTGAGAGCAGAGTTAGTCGATCTGAGTGGTGTTTTTTTCAAAACGAATTGAAAAGACGGTTATGCCAAACCTCGATCACATAATTCGTTTTACGAGTGTCAGACAGAGTTGCTTGGTATTGATTCCGAATGTCTGGCGGAAACTACGGCAAAACGGTTTGTCTCCTCTCGCGCCATGGCCATACCCTCGCCTCTATGATCGGGAAATTTACGCGCCAGCCGGGAAAACCTTTTTTCGGATTTTCGGAGAAAACGCTGCTCGGAAAAAACCGGAAAAAATATTTATACCCGCATATATTTTTTAAATCTTTTAACAATAAAACGATAGTAACATCCACGCTACATACAAACACAAATTTTGTCGCGACGTCGTCATCGGTACACTATAATAATAGTACAATACTGCATTAACCCCAAACTATACATCACCGTCGTCACGTCGTTTACTATATCATTATAATAACGGTGTATTGTATACGTTTTTTTTTACCACTATTATTATTCGTCTATTCAACTTTTTTTATCTCTAGACACTGAACGGAGCGAGGTCGTTTCTTGATTTTCCGAGCAGTTTTCAAAATAATTGGAAAAAACGTAGGAAAAACTGGGAATCTTACGAAAATAATACTTTTATTGTTAGAAATATTGGTTTTTAGTTGTAATTCAGTTAAAATTGTTTTTAGAGACTTGAAGTGTAGACAAAACTTTTTATTCACCTATTGTAAACGCGGTTAAATTTTTCAAATCCTTTGAGTCATTTTTGAGCTATTTATAGATATTTAGCGAGTTTTTTATGAAGTCCATATGTATTCAATAAGTACTTTATCTGTGGATAAAATTGTTAAACCAAACGGAAATGCATGCAAATTTAACAGGAGGTTCATTATAATTTGTACTTAGTGGTCAATAAAAAAAAAAGCTTTTTTTTTTTATTAGAATTTTAGTACCAAATTTTGAAGAAAATCTCAAACATTACGGCCTTTTAAAACTTGTACAACAAAACTTCGTTCAGAATTCAGTTTCGTTAGCCGAAATTTCTGTGCCCTGTATTACCAACGTTTCACCTGAAAAGCGTTTGTCTTTTTCTGTTACAACTCCGGTTTGTTCTTAAGTAAATTTTTCAAAATTATTTATCAATTTTCTTTTTTTCTTGTTTTTTTTATTTCAATTGCGTTGAACACGAAGGGCATTTTACTGTGATACTAAAATATTTAAGTTGTCCGTCGTTTATTGAACGCAATTTATATAAAATAATTATACAGTCCTCTTAATTATAAACGCGAAAGTTTGTTTGGACCGATGGATGTGTGTATGTTTGTTACCGCAATTCGCCGAAGCTGCTGAATGGACTGAGCTATAAACTGCGGAACCGACGAAAAACATATAGGTTGCTTCCCTCCCATATTTAACCACTAGCAAAACATTCGTTATAGAATAGTTGGTATTAAAGAAACAAAAATCTAATATTATTTTTGTTGATTTACGTGTAACCTCTGTGATACGAACGAAATAAAAATATGACGGACATACTTTGCACTTTGGATGCAGCCACTTTTGTAGGTGAGAAGTTGGGAAGATATTATACAGGAGGGAATTTTTATATTTGTAAGCAGCGACAAAACCATTCCCTATGAAAAAACGATTCTGAGCGGAATTCAGTGGATAGTGTTGGTTAGTCGACAATGCATATACAATAAATATAACATACATATACATACACAATATGATTTATGCCATTATATAATGGTAAAATGATTACATCACTGTGCGTTTCCATGACAGAAATTATTGTTTAAAAAGATTAAAATAATAAAAACTTAATAATAACAATAAATAATTAAAAAACGGTTGCCAATGACAGTCTTATTTTTAAGTGTTAGGCGTACTCGAGTCTCGGAGCCCCTGCGTAAATTGCGCGTATCGAAATTTTCGGTAACGGATTCAAATATTATACGGTGCAAAACGGTTTTAAAACGATAAACCGAACGACCGTGCATGGCCGCGACAAGTGCGGGATGTGAAAATATTATTATTATTATGGAAAAGCATACGGTGTTGGCCCTGTCGCTTCACCGCGGTGTCAACCAGAAACGCGGTTCGAAAAAATCAAACGCCAGTCACCGTTGACGGGTATGAGCGCGCACGAACCACGCGCGACGCGCGACGGCGGCGGCGCCGGCGAGACATCTCCTCTTATTATAATAACGTAAAAATGCGATGCTTTTAATAATATACGTTTCCGGCGTATTTCTTTTAACGACGACCGGAAGAAACTGGTAAATCCGGATTTCGAAACGCTGAATTAAAAAAAAAGGCGAAATTGTTTTTTTGAAATAAATCCGATAAACATAATATCGTATTCAGTGTCGGGTTTTCGACGTTTTGCCTAGGCCGGAAGTCCTGTGAAATCGTACGTTTCGAAAGTAACATTTTCAATAGACGCCATTATAGCTTTTTCATTGCACGGCGACATTTTATCGAAACAATATCTACTGTAAATCCGTCTATGTGTAGACGATAAAAACAAAATAAAACAAAAAAAAAAAAATACAATATCCGAAACGATAAACTATAGTTTACAATTTTGAGAAAACTCTGTAACATTACACTTACGCGTAGAAACCTAAGTAATTTTACAAATCGAATTCACAAACGGTTTGTAAGAAATTTTTAAAATTCTTTAAACAACACTAATAATATCAGAAATATTTTAAATTGTCATAAGCTAAATTTCTACTTATTTGACAATCATTATTTTTTTGGACACAGTGCTCGAACTGATAAAATAAAAGAAGAAGGACAATAAGACATATAAAAAAAAATATTAGCGTCCCCTACATATTATTGAACCCAATCCAACCGGTATGGTGCTTAACCCGGCGCAACTCCCACGCCAATTTTAAACATAATTCAGTATTTTATAATTTTCGAAAACAAACTTCTGCTGGCTATATTGTACATAGTACTACAGTAGATATTATTTGTTTTGGATCCCAATATGATGGATATTACTAAGATTATATAATGATGATGCAAATGCGCCGGCAAAGGGAGCTGGTGGGAGCAACGGCCCCCGGTATTTTAATTTATATTGAATATTAATTATTTTATAACTTGCACGGCCTAAGTATTTAAGCCATAATTACGTGTATGTTGTAAAAAAAATTGTTTGCTATTGACTATGCCTCCCCTCAGTTTGTATTTTTGTGGCACCTCGGTAATGATGTGTTTGTTCTTTTCCTAAGTATGAATAACATTTTTACTAGAAGTCTTGCTCCATTTATCAATTTTAGATGCGATGCTTCTTAGTAAAAATTGTTGTCATTTCGGTGTAATAAGGAGGTTCTTTTTTTTATTTTCTCTATAGTGTTTTTAATTACGAGGAAACTCTCAGAGAAAACTCCGGGAAAATTTGTGACTGATATATTTAATGCTTCTGATTTATTCTATTTTGTTTATTCAATGACAAATAATCGTAGAGGTGAAAAATTCTATTAAATACTTGTATAGCATAGTCTCTTATATACAGCTATCTTTTGAGCTATTGCACAATTTTCAAATAATTCCAGAAATTTTTCAGTTGTATGAACATAATTTAGCGTAATGTAGTGACTCGTTTTTAAAGCGCTTGAAGTCCAAACTTTAATGAAAATATATGATGATAAAAATGTAAAATCTATACCACGGTTTTACAAAAATATTAGGATCCTATAGGGATGTTTTCAAAGGTGGTGGATTTTGTTAAAACAAGTTTTATATTAAGTAAACAATTATTGTTTAATAAAAAAATTTCCTGAAAAAACGGCCAAAAATAAACTTTATGGCACCCCCACGTATCTTTTAATGTGTCCTACGCGTTCCACTTCAGACATATAGTAAAGTTACGCTTACATTTCTATAAAAGTAGTTGAGGTACTCCGTCCCCCGGCGTTCTCCTTCAGTTCGAGCACTGATATTCATACTCCGACGATATTACAATAACTTTAAGAATAATGTAAATAATTCATTATTCCAATGTACTGTTTGATTTTCGTTGGATTTTGTTTCTCTAACGGCGCGGCAGTAGTAACGGCAGAAAATATCAAAACGGAGGTTTTCCAAATCAATTTGGTTTTCAGCCATATACGTATAGGAACGTAAGCGGGGATGTAAGACGTTCAAATATTATATGTTTAGAAATCTCAAAATGCGTCGGTGTAATGTGTCGAAAATCTAGGCAAACAGAAAAAAGAAATCGATTTTCCGATTTTCACATCAACAAGTACGAAAATTGCAGAAATTCGGGTGTTTGCCCGAGTTCGAAATTTCTGTTCCGAGAAAACGGAACTTTGTACTAACTCGACGTGAAAATTACAGCACCTATTAATTTTCACCTATTGAAATCATCGTTTGCTGCAGGTGTATTTTGTTTTTTTTTTTTTTCATCCCAATGCATTTTATTTTTTTTGTCGAAATAAAACGTCGTGTTTATGAGTCGAAAATCATAACATTAATATAATTTAACGAAGACGTAAAAAATTGTTGTCGGATCGCGTTTCGCCATTAG
The DNA here is from genome assembly GCA_902439185.1 of Cinara cedri. Lineage (NCBI taxonomy): Eukaryota > Metazoa > Arthropoda > Insecta > Hemiptera > Aphididae > Cinara > Cinara cedri. The sequence goes on along the minus strand of CABPRJ010000976.1, from coordinate 669,692 downwards.
TCCGTATACTATAAGAAACGCCGAAAGAAATTATCCGAATTGATTCATCAATCAGCGGTTTACCGACAAATTTGAAAAAAAAAAAAAAATGATACTCCCCGAAGAATAGATTCAATAATGCGCTCTGGATACATCCGATAAAATAGGATTTTACGCTCAAGTTCGAAATTTCATAAAAAATAAGAATTAAAAAAAAAAAAAAACCAATATTTTGTCCGAAACACCTTTATCACAATATATCTAATCGTGATTTATTACATCATCGAAAACTTCTAAAAATGGGTGTTTTTTTTTTCTTTAAATTACTTTTATACTCGGAATTTATTACGCGCGTCGTTTTTGATAATTTCAAGGAAAAAAAAATGTTTAAAAAAAAAAAAAAAAAAATCTCCTGTTACGGAGATAAAAGGATTTTTATGAAAACGTATATTGTTTATTAGAAAATAATGGTGTTGAAAGTGTGCCGATATAGGTGACAGTCAACGTTGGGTAATTAAAAAAAAAAAAAAAAAATCATACAATAAGACAGTAAAAAATCACGCAAAATTATAATAATCCGGTCGCGTTGTTACGGCGTAGTAAGCAAAACATTTTTTTTTTTTTTTATAATCATGCCTTTTTTTAACGCATTTTCCGTGAGTTCGTTACAACATTAAACTCTCGCTAAAACTGTAACATTTTTTCCTCGCGTATTGTTATTATATATTACGAATTATGTACGCTTCCGTGTTTTTTTAATTGCACACAAAACCGTTCCGTAGTCGTTGCGCTTCACGAACGGACGGCATTTCCCATAGACGCCGATCGCCAACGCGGCGATAACTAACCGCGGTTGGTTTTTCTACGTATCTTCTTCCCTTTAATGAAACCCGCCGCGTGTGTTTTGTACCCGGAAAACAGGTTCGCGGTGGCGTGACGAACGCGAGCGCCGATATTACATTTTAATTGGAAGGTAAGCGTTTTATGTAAACTTCGTTTTCCGCAGAAAAAAAAAATCGTCTGTTCATTCGATAAAAAAAAAAAAAAAAAATAACGTACGAAATAAAGAAACGCAAATAAATAAAATACGGAACAGCGTTCTGGTTCGTACGGTTATAATATAAGTGAAATTTATGATTTTTTTATTATTGTTATTATTTTTTATTTTTTTTTTTCTGCAGCGCTACATAATAAATTTTACCTCGTTTCCTTTGCATAATATTATTATTACGGAACTTTAGCAATCTAATATTTTTTAAGCCAACTGCGTATCGAATGTTGTTATTATTATTATTAATATTAATATTACGTAATATAAAATCCAAATGAGACCGTCGAAGCACTTTAACTGTCTCGCGGAAAACTCGCAATATTGCAAAACCAATGCAAATACAGTTTATTTCCTCTCGTTTTCCGAAACCGTACAAGACTTGCGATAATAATTTAGACCCTAATAAAAGAAAAAAAAAACCACCGCACACAATACATACACACACACTCACACACACACACACACTGAACACACACTGAACACAAAACACGCTCCGTTTTGTGCACGCCGTTTTTTTTTCTATTTTTCGAATTGTAAAATTAGAGAAAAATCTCTTAACTATACTTTTTTTTTTTTAGCGCGAAAATGAGTGGGTGATGTTTTTCCTACTCAGGATATAATTGTTTGGGTTTGATTTCTGCGAGTTATGACGGTTACAAGGAAATAGAACGCGACTGCTTATACTACACCGATCAAAATCGTTTTTTGATGTCGTCATTTTTCGCTGTTTTCTATTAATAAAAATTGCCCTATTTACTGTACACATTTAATACGTCTCGCCTGTCTATCCTACGCCCATGGTGCAAAATACGTCACGTTGTTTTTACAATATTCGTTATAAAATAAATATTACATAATATTATAGAAAACTCTCGAACGTCAATCGGTTCGAAAATATTAATTTCATTGTATTCAGATTTTTTTTTTTTATCGTGTCGTTGTTTTTAATTTGCACAAAGCGTAAAAACCCTGACAACCGCTTTGGTGTCTGGCCTTTCTAGTTTTTTTTTTTTTTTGTTTTACGTGAACATATTATTTTTTTAAACGAGCTTCATGACCCGGGGGCTTTTTAGAATTAAGTTTTAAAATTTGTATACGACAATTAATTTAAATATTTTCTAGTGGATACATGTTTTAGGTTGTTTTTTTTCTTCTGAAAATTTTCATAAAATTGCCTATACGAAACCCTAATATCTAATATCGATAGTATGACGTCTTCCTAATAATTATATTAGTTATGTTATAGTTGTATAAACGCATTAGGAATGTGATTTAATCGTCTGACGGCGTTTAGAAGGCGTTTAACTTTTATTACCGGTACTGTTTTTTATTCCGCGGAGAAGATAAAATTATTTCGCCTGTATCCCGCCGAAACGTCAACAAAATCTAATACATCGAAATGATAATAACATGATAATTAGAACACGAGCACGGACGGTTATTAAAATTTTATCTCACGTCAACGCGATTCGATCCGGTCTATTTTTTTATCCGCGTCTATTGAACTAACGAGATGAAAATGTAAATTATAATTTTATTTAAATTATGGATTTATACTTGTGAACGCCTAGGGTGATAATTTTTCGCTCGCAAGTTTTATACTTAGATACTAACACTAGAGTGACGCGGTATGATCAACGTTATTATAATGTTCAATAGTCTTCTAATAAAAACTATTAGGGCTGTGAATTTGTAAAATGTGATATTTTTATTTGTTGACGTTTTATCATTTCCAGGGTTCCGTTGTTAATACGATTTATATAATTTTGAACAAGATTTCTAATTTTTTTTTTTTGTTTATTTCGTTGTCCTCTGGTAAATAAATCTAGGTGTCTATTTATTATATGGCAAAAAGGCAAGAACCTTGAAAATATAGAGAGTTTAGATGATTTACACAAATAATGTACTCGGGAAGTAACAATACAGTATGGCGTTAACACACGGAAAAAGACAATTCTAAATCTTTCAATTAGGATATCTTAGTGTTATAGTATTATCGTCGATAACCCTGAAAAAACTCTTAAAACTATTTTTGTTTTCTTAACAACTGTAAACCGCTTTTCTCCCAGAAATCTTAAAACAATCAAAAACTCTATTCTATTAGCTTTGATTTAGGTCATGTATCGAGGAAGTCTTTTTTTTGATTTTCCTTGTTGTCCTTTAATAATAGCAGTTTACTAGCCACGGTTTCGTGAAATATATGGAAATCTACTTACTGACGGACTTTCGCTTGGCAGCCGATGCAATATTTATTTTAACGTGGTATTTTGGGATTTTAAAATCATTTTGATTTGTTAATTTTAATTTCAAAAATTTGTTTTCAAGTTTTTTTTTTTTTTTTTTATTCAATTCACAGCCTTAATACGAAATTGTAATGACGATAATAGTTATAAATTTAGATTTTGGGACCTATTGCACTTAAAGTTCATAAAAAAACCTTGAAAAAAAAGCACTTTGGGAAATATCATTTGATAAAATGGTAGAAGGGTTTAAATTTCCTCCCTCTAATGGCTGTCATTCAATAAATACAATTTTCTAACGCCGCACAAATTATTAACCCAAAGTTATTTTTCATAATACACATACTTTTATTTAAAAAAATTAAATTGTTGATAATAATTTGTTAGACAGGGGACATTGAAACTCTTTTACCATTTTGACTATAATAATATGCGCTTGAAGTGTTTTTTTTTTTTTTTTGAGGCTTTTTTGAGATTTTTAAATGTTTTTTGTGAATTGTAAGTGTTATTATTTGTCCCAAACCCTAGTTTTAATGAATAATAATATAAAGTTATTATGTATTGTACGTTACCTCCACTCGCGATGCAAGCTATATCAACAGTGACTCCTTCTCGGTATGGTCCCAATACATAGAATGGAATGTGATCGCCTTTTTCGTTGAGCACACTCAAACGTTCCGGAGGCACTGCAAACAAAAATAAAAAAATTAATTCGATGCTAGTATTGTCAAATCTTCTCTGATAATAGAGACTATTGCACTATGATGGAATATAACTTAGGAGGTAATGTATTATCGGAACATTTTTTTAAGTGGAAAAAACTCACACCTCTCTTGAAAAAAAACTCCACAAACAGACAGATCGGACCTTCCGCTTACTTTTTAGATTTTCCTCTGCTGTAGTGTTATCCTTCCCTTCTTTCTTTCATTTTCTTATTACATTATGTAATATATGTATATATGTAAAGTCGTTTAATTAAATCATTTATTTTTCTAGTACATGGACAGTAAACGCAATTCTACATCACTGGGTTTCCAACGGACTATTTACAGTTTGTCCATTTGGACACAGACACATTTCTTAAAAAATGTTCCAGTTATAATAGTATTCGGTTGTTTATTGTTCCAAAGACCATGTCTTTTTGAATATAAAAAATGTTTTTGTGTGTATTATAAGGAGGGTGGCCTCCCACCCTCCTTATAAGAAGGAAGAACCCTCGTTCTTGGAATTTTACTTTAATAACGGTTTTATACGTACGGTGTACGGCACGTTTGCATAGTTCATAATAATATTTTATAGTATTATACCTCGCGGACGTATGTTAGGCAGTTGATCTGTCTATTACACGTGTAGAGGAATTTTACTTGTATACGTGAAATTAAAAATCTCGCGTTAGTGACCGTGTAATCAGGAATTCACGTGAATTGCGCGAATTCTTAAAATTCACGAAATTCATGTTTGCGAAAACGCGAAAAGATTTATTTTACACGTCAATATAAACTATAAAATAATTAATAAAATGTAAATTAAATGTTTCCCTTTTTTCTTGAATATTATATCTAGTTAGTAGCGAATAAAGTCATATTTTGATTTTGGAAGTTAAAATTTTATTTCTCTACAAGAAATTTCGCCCCAGTCAAAAAATGACATTACACACGATACAGCACTTGTAGGTAACTATGACATAATATCTACGTCTGCCGACTATTACGGCGTATCAACTTCCTCAATTTACCTACTTATTTACAGCGTATGTACACCCAATAACAATTTGGTGCAATCGTTGTAGATAAAATTCTGGATTCCTATCCATCCCGGTTAATTTTAACTTCCGTGGGAACTCATCGATCGATAGCAAAATCTTTTTGGACTAACATGTTAATTACCTATTGGATATCTGTACAACAGTGAAACTCTGGCAACGTTGTACACAATGTTTATTTATTTTATCGCGCTCAATCGGGTCGTTCAAAAAAGCCGGCCAATAACGACCGTACCCTATCGGGTATTACAGTTGCGAACCAAATGACTTGTATAAACGTAAAATGACAAACTAAACAAAAGACGTCCTAGGGTAATGAGGACTGGTGTAGCCACTGTTATAGGTAATTTAATGTATATCTGTTAGCAACAATTGACCATTGATAACGAATAAACGATTATGACCTATCAATTGATAGCGATGCTTTGTCAACAATAAATATTTCATATTATGGTGTCATTAAATTGTATCGTATTTACTTTTTATGCCCAAGTGGTATCGATTGTAGATTTCATTTAAAATTAAAATAAAAAAAAAAATATATTATGTTAAAATAATTAATTAAGCTCTACATATTTTCTTTAATAATATTTGTTCAAATTACCGATATACCCGTTTTTCCTACGTTTTTCCCAGTTTTCCCGTGTTTTTTTTTTCAGTTTTATTCGAAAACAGGCGGGATACTTGAAAAAGTGTATGTATCTATACTCTGTTCAGTAAAATTTAACTCGCGAATCCGGAGTCCGATAAATACCAATCGAGTACCACGCTACCTACCCGAAAATGCTACCGACTATAACATCTGTGACCAATCACAGAACATTTGTCACTGTGCGGAGGAAACTTTGGTGAGCCCATTACCCACAGGTTACTGCTAGACACAACACGGTACCTACTTGAACAACATTTGCACACAGATATACTAGATACATTTCTTTAATATTTAGAAACAAGACACGCGATACTGGAGACTAAATATCACATACTGTTTTTTTTTTTTTTTTTTACGAAAACAAATATACAAAATACAATATATATATTTATTGTATTATATTAGCATTCATTTAAACAAAATATCAAAATTATACCATTTTTATTATTATTATAAACGAGTTATTTAGGAGATTCCATAAGAAAAATGTAAAACTTATTCGAATAAATACCACTGTAGTTTTTCACCGATCGGATTAAAACTCAACCTTCTTTATAGCCTAGCTAAAAACTAGTTAAGCGAACGTCCGAAAGTCACAGCTGTACGAGAGATAGAGTGCATACGGACAGCCGGACGTGGACGAACTTATACGATAACACTTAATACGCTCCTTCACTACCTATTCAACGAAACGTGATAATTTATTACGTTATTATCCATACATAGTTGTTGTGATTTGTTACTTTATCGAACTATTTAAAATTAAAATAAAAAGAAAAAAATTCTCGTTCATTTGTTTCTAAAATAAATATTATGTTTCTAAACAGTTATTGCGCACACTATAATCGATACGGTCGGACAAATGTCCAAAGATACAATTTGCGAGACAAAACATATTCACACAGCACACATATTGACTACAGAAACGATGTGAAATCCGTTTGTGAAGGATACGTTCTATAAACAGCCGGTGTGTATGAATATTATATTTACATAATTATAATGTTTAACCATTCGAATATAGTGTAGAATAACACAACGTAATTGGCCCCGACAACAATTAACAGAAAAACTCGAGACAAATAACACGCGAATACTTATTCGGGCGACGGGCGGTGGTGGTGGTGGTGGTGGTGTGCGTTGAAATCGTGCGAACAATTTTTTCTCCGCCTCGTCATCGCGTAACCACCACCGTGCCGCGGGTAATCGACAACGGGAAACGAGATTCTCTCCTCCTCCGACGAGTGTACGTGGTCATTGACGATATTATGCGAATATTTTATTATCATAATATGATATATGCGCACATCATACGCAAACTGCACGCTGTACATATAGTCCCCGTAATACATATTATATTACACGACGACGACGATAATATTATACGTGTATATATGTTTACTGTTGCAGTATAGACCGATAACAGTAGTTTACCAAGTTTTCGCGAGAGAATAAATCTAACGGCACCGAGAAAACAAAAACAAAAAAAAAAAAACAAAAACGGAACAAAAAGAACAAAAAAAAATTCGAAAAACACGTCGCCATAAATGTTTTATCGTCCGGCAGTTTTTCATATTATATTCCGAAAGCGTTCGTTCGAGTGCGTAGTATTATTATTACTATTATACTGGATCGCGACTGAAAGACGTGCTGCAGAAGTAGAGTGCGCACTGTAACAGTAGTATTAGTAATAGCAGTAGGGAAAATGTTTTTTTGATTCGAGTTGGAAACAACTGATGTTATAAATATTGTATCCGAACGGCACTGCCGATAGACCGATGGACGAGCGCTGATTTTTTTTTTTTTTTTGGCGCCATTTTGTTTCTTCCTTCTTTTCTTTCGTCCCCCACCCATTTTTTTATTTTCTGAGAGATTATCGAGCGACGTGGCCGCCCGTTTCGCACGGCAAAAGTCAGATGTTAAGTCGAGTTCAAAGTCCGCTGTTATATCTGTAATATTTTCTCCGGTGACTACGCGTGTATCGTATATAGGTACGTACTCGTGTAACACAATAATCTCGCAACCAGGTTCTCATCATCGTGCGATATTCGACATAACAACAAAAACAATACGCTTTGTGGGATTATCGCGTCGTTCGGTTTTTTTTTTTTTTTCACATAAACTGACTCGACGGGTTACACACGAGTCCGGTTGTAATGTTACTATATTTCGCGTAAACAATCTTCTGTGTTAGGTATATTATAATAATATGGACGCAATTCGGCAGTCGGGTTATAGAGACTGTAACACAATTACGATTGGCTTAAGCGCGATACAATATTTTCCACACCGTTTATAAAATGTAAGTTTTCTCCCTCTTGAACCGCCCGCCCCTCTGCACCACCAGCCCGCCGGCTAAAAATTAAACAAGCGAAACGCCGAAAGCTTCATGTATAATATTAAAAAAAAAAAAAAAAAAAAAAAAAAACTAAACATTATTTTACGTGCATAATGTATACTATAATATTATATTATAATAATATATACAGAGAAAATAACATTATGAATAATAAAATAATAAAGTAAAAACAAAATTAATAAAATGGTTTATACTCGTAAATAAATATTTACAAAAAAAAAAAATGCACGTGTAAAAATAAAATAAACACATAAATCAATGCGTCACCTAGAGTATTATGGTGAGTGTATTATACGACCGGTTTCGAATTGAAAATTCATCATCAGTCGTGTTACGGTCGAAATGTAAAACCCGACTCTAGCATGTAATTCCGGAGAAAATCGAAAAACGACGACCTTTCCGAAGTACCTCCTCGGTGACATTTTCTCTTCGAAAATTCGCTATCATTATAGGCCGACGCAAAATTACTGGTAGAAAAGTTGTCCAAAGGAAAAAAAATAAAAAGAAGCCCGTAACGTGTTTGGCTAATCCCTACATTTCTTTCATTTTCCCGTTCATTTTCGGCTTTTCACATTTGTCGAAAAAAAAACTCCGGAGAAAACTGAAAAACGACTTCTCCGAAGTACCTTCACGGTCACGCGACTCCGGTACGTCGCGTTTAACATTTCGACTGCGACATACCCGAGCGATGAATTTTTAATTCGAAACCGTACGTGTAATACACTTATCGGAACACTCCACGCGGCGCATTCGTTCATTTATTTATTTTATTTTTAAGCGTACATTTTTTCATTTACACATTTATTTACCATATTCGTTCACTTTATTTTAACATTATGAAATTAATGCGCTCCGAGGCGTAACGGTAAACAATGCTTGAACAATCTTTATGCGTCGTCTATATAAAATCACCGTCATTAAATAATCAATTAAATAATTAAATATTTGTTCGCGCGGCGGAATTTCGCATTAGGTATGGAAATATATTTTAAAGTACCCGCCCTGTACAATACACACACACAAACATATCTCGTTACCTTCTACGTAGCGTTTATTTATTAATGTTCATTTCAACGTAGTCATTTGTATAAAAATAATTATTTATAAAAAAAAAAAAAAAAAAAAACATCAGACTGCGAGTTTCTAAGGAAATGGAACGTAGCGTATTAGTTATTGAAGGCACACCGAAAGTATATACAGTTTCCGGGGAAAAAAACCGGACATACTTCACGCCACGGAAACGCCATTGCGCTGTCGCCGGAAATTCGCAAAAGGTATAACCGTGTGATAGGCGGTAATTACTTATAGTTTACGTACTGGAATAAATTCTGAATTATTTGCGATCAAAAAACGATACCGAGCAGAGCTCGGTATACTGCAGATAACGCTGATAAAATTATACCGGAACTGATATAATTTAGGATACTGTTTATGTTATATTTTTTTCTTGTCGCCGCATTTTTTAAGGTTTACTATTTGTGAAAAACCGATCAATTTCAGCATTCGTGGAAACAAACCCATCTCCGTGAAATTAAATTAACGCCTTCGTTACACTCCAAAATCGAATATAAACATAATACATACACATATTAAATTAAATTGAATAAAAATAATAAAATTATATCTTACAAGAGGTTAGATTAAACTATACTTAAACTACTCCAAAAAGTCAAATTTTCAAAAATTTCGGTCGTAAAGATTATCGAAAATAGAAGTTCAAAGAGACGTCTTCGGACAATGGGGACGGGTGCAGCCACTGTGGTAGGTTATTTAACGTATACACGTAAGCAGCGATAAACCTTTGCTTATCAAAAAAAAAAAAAAAAAAACAATTCTGATCGGAGTTCAGTTGGTAGTGATGCTCTGGCAACAATATTTACGCCATATTATAGTAAAATAATTAATTAAGCCCAAATGTAGCAATTTCCCTAGTACCTTATACCTATACCGGTTTTCTTATGTTTTTCCCAGCTTTTACATTTCCAATCGAAAAACGACCGCGATAATAATTAATTCGAGAAAACTAAACGACGACAGTAAAAGATGGAAAATAAAACAAGCTCGAGTTTGACCGATGACGGACAAATGCGTGCCTATCGTGGTTTATTATATCGGCGACGACGGTCCTAACCCACAACAAACTGTACAAACGTTTGCAGTTTCGCACCTGTTATTCGGCCGACCCGAGTTTAATTTATCTCCCATTTTCTCTGTACTTTTGTCGAGTTTTTGTGCCGTACTTTTCGCGTGCGCCTATAAATTTCTGACTCGGCAGCTACCGGAACACTATGGCGAGAAAAAAAAAACAATTATCTCAGTCGATCGGAGTAAATGGGAATCTACGGCTTAACCCGAAACGAGTTACCACGTCCGGTAACGCGCGGAGTATTTTATTTTAAACCTTTTTCGCCAGATCGTAAAACACCGATGCGGTTTTCTGGTGAGCTCCGGAAAAAAAAAAAAATAAAAGGTATACATGTACAAAAATAACACTCGCTCCACCGAGTTTTTCGAACCCGGAATAACATATATATATTCTATGGTACATTGTATAATGTACAGGGTGAATTTTTTGTTTTAAGCCGCGTATTCCGTGATTTTAAGTGCATTTGATTTCTGTTTTCTTCAACCGTTATGGCACCCTTTAGGGTCTATTTTTTTAACTGTCGTTTCAAATCACTTCTTTTTTTATTGCTTATGACGTATGAGAATTATACATATAGATTATAGGTATAACAACTGCTACGGAGTAAACTAAAACTGAACGCAACACAGTGATGTACGCGTGAATACGTTTTCGGAAGAAATAACGTAATATTTCATAATATTTTATACTACGTGTAATCAAAAAAAATTATCATTTCTAGGTACATGATATTATCCTCATGATGCTATCTGATTGGGCAGGACGCAAGAAACCAATATCTTGATACAATATATTATATTACACAACTAGAAAAAATAATAGATACACGATAAAAGTATCAAAGATACTTTTAATTTTTAAATTTTCATAACTCAACATCAATTTGGTGTCTATTTTGTTTTAAATTATAAAAAATATTTGTATTAAGTTAACAGAATCAATAGAGGAAAACCTTAACAACATAATACTATCGATAGATAAATAACATGAATCTGAAATCAAGAACCGATAATGCTGTAAAAAAAAAAAAAAAAAATCCAAAACAAATAAAGATGTTGAAATCAAAGTAAAAATAAAGAACAAAGTTTACAAAGTATACGTATTTTTCTTGACAACAGTTCCTTCACATTTTACGAGCTGTAACTTTACCGGCTTGACTTCACCTCATAAGGTGAAGTCATAACTTCACCTGTCCGATAATGTATTTCAAAGCCGCACGTTTGAAATTTATAATTAAAATCAAAACTATAAAATCACAGATCTTGCCTTATTATTATGGGCCTTTGTTAATTTTAACTTTTTAAAAATTTCAAACGAGTTTCGACGTTATTCACATATTCAAGAAATTCAAAGTCAGATGGCGTCACGTATTGCGTTTGAATAGTACTAATATTAAGTATTTAAAAATCGAATGTTCACAATTGTTTCACCACGCAAAGTAGGCATCAACCAAATGAGGGCAATGTTATTTGTACACGATTTTAAAAAATTTGTAAATATTTTTTTTTTAACATAAAAATATTTCATCGAAAATTTGAAATCAACACGAAACCCGGAAGACCCTGGATAATGCTCAGAGTTATACGAAAACTTTTATTTTAATATTTCGTTTCGCCGGTGAAACATTATTATTAAAATATTATAAGTATTAATATTCAAGAATAACCAGAGAGAAATGTATATAAACATCGAATGCCGGAAACGTTATAAAATTATTATGTATTATACTATAATGTTTTATTAACCTTTTATACGGCTGGAGATTTATGATTATTTTTTAAAAATTCAATATTTATTCACGAACGTGAAGTTATTAATACATTTTTTAAAAATATTATGTACATCTCGTCGAGTTCCGGAACACCGCTCGTGTACCTATAAATAAACACAATAAACAATTTTAATACTGCGACGTCGTTAAAAATCCATTGGAACATTGTGAAAACCTATCCTGACTAAATTAAATTGAATACACAACCGATGACGTAGGCGTTCTCAGTCAGCTATGAATTAATTTCATCTGACCACTCACCGTCCCGTGGTCACGACACAAAGAAATAATTGAAATTTCCCATAGAAACTTCAGAGAATGATCTTTTGTTTTTACTGACTGGCAAAAGGTAAACACCCGTTCATACACTTCTAATACAATACGTCGTACAGCTATGGTGTCTTCCGTTTAATAATAAAAAAAAAAAAAATGACTGTACTTTTAAGGTGAGTATACTATGCATTTTACAATATGACCTATTTTACGACTTCCTGCAATTCTATTTTTGAATTTGTCAATAACCGTGTGTGGATCTCCAAGGAGAGGGGTTGCAGTAGTTTCATAATAATTTTATTACATTGTCAATAATTTCAAACAAAGTTTTAAAATACAAAATATCTTAAAATAACTTTTATAGTTACGGGTAAATGGGTGCGAGTACCGTAGTATGGAATATTGTAATGTAATATATAGATGTTTACTTTCCGTATTATAGCCTCCAGAGTAAGTATACAAACGTTTAACAAGTAAAAACTCTCTACCCACTTTTAGACAAGACTTCGTAAGTACTCACCTTGCTCGTATTCAAAAAAAAAAAAGAAAAAAAGAAGGCTGAAGCGTGAAGCTTCATTATAGCCGTACCCTTACTAACGCCTATGACTGAGAGAATCGCGTCAAAATCGTCTATTAAAAACATCAAATATATTATCGGACATATTTGGGATTTTGCGTGTAACAAAAGGAGCTATTATATAAATTTACTAAAGGGATGGTTTTTTCATAGAAATAATCATCTTTGGTTTATAAAAAAGTCAGTGCCGGATTACGCTCGAGGCACAGCTTTTGACACATAAATATCTGATATCTAATACCTGATAAGTATTCTGTAATAATTTCAGGTCCTTTTAAGATTATTAACCGAATTTCAAAAAAAAAAAAAAATCGAAAAATACCAACGTCAATATTCCCGGTTTTTTACGGTTATTTCGAATTATTAAAAAAAAGCGAAAAGCAGTATTTAGGGAATGATTTTCTCAGAACACCAACTGGACAATATTTTATTTTGAAAACGATTACATTTGACGGTCTGCGTAAAATCGCTTGTTGAAAAGTATAGTTTACACGCAGAAAAAAGAATGTTACTTTACTCATTAACGTGTCTTTAAATTGTTTAACTTTCATTTATAGACAAGGCATATTGGAGAGAGTTAAGACTCATATTAATCATGTATTTAAATATACCTGACTCATAAGTCTATGGTGATAAGATAATAATAATGATAAAGATAATTTACTGTTTAAGATAATAGTATTTGGTTATTCTGATGTTATTAGAGACCTATTGATAATAAAGCCACGTCAAATGCCACTAACGTAAAACCGAACGCTGAACGTGTTTGTAACAAGTTATTACCATAGACCATTGAGTTAATGACATAATAATAATATTATTATTATCATACTTGTATAGTGTGTGTTAAGACCGAAACCGCGTTTCAAATTGGTACATGAATCGTAAAAGTACGTACTACGCAGAGTTCGTAAAAAAATCTCACACCATATTTCGGGGGGGGAGGGGGGTTGTCAAAAACTTTCCTCTGGTTGCGCCACTGGTATTGATTTACCTTTTCCCCCCCCCCCCTCCCCCGAAGATCTCGACTGTGTGAAATCGTGGCCGAACATTGATTTTCGAAAAGCGGCTATTATCATGACCGTCGTCGCCGAACGGGCGCAAGGAATACGCGCGGAGCGTGGGGCGGGCCGACTATTATTATGCACCGCGCCCGGCAAAAAATACGCACTTCCGGTTTAATTACACGGTTACGTCTGAACCGTTGTAATTTCGTCTAGACTAATTTACCGTACGATTTACATTGCCATATCACTACTACTACTACTACTACTGCTACTATTACTACACTACTACTACTACTACTACTACTACTACTGCTACTACTACTACTACTACTACTACTACTACTGCTGCTGTTACTACAACTTATACTACTACTACTACTGCTGCTGTTATTACAACTTATACTACGGATACTACGGATAATTGCAACCATCCGATTTAATTGTACACCCATACTGATAATTACAACGAGTCTGTAAACAATAATAATCGTATTAATACGATTATACAGTGTTATTATTATTATTATTATTCCGCGCGAATATTTAATCTTTTCGCAACTATTGTTGTTTTCGTAGTATAATTTGTTACGAGTAGTGCCATTGCGATTATTATTACTCGAAGCGGTTCGAACACGAATATTTTCGGCACTAGCGTCAAAAAACTGTTTTGTTTTCACTATTATTATTTACGGATCGTCTTGGCGGCGCGCGTATGGACCAAAACGAAAGGAAAATCGGCTAGGAAATTATTGGTTACACATCGGTCGTCACTTGTCGCGGGCAAGGGAGTTTATTGAAAATCATAAAAATTAATACAATGAAAACATCCGAATTGCGGACCCTATCGGTGACCGACAATCCGACAGCTATTCAGAGACAGTCGGTTTTTGGAATTCACAAAGGGTAAACGAGTAAACGTGGAAACGGAAAAAATGTACACTGGGTTAAATTTGATTACGTACAGGCGTTTTTGTTTGATGTTTCAATGATAAAATAATAAAAAAAATCTATGTACATATTATACATATTTAAAGAGCTAATCTACGTCATAATGGGGACGGATGCAGCCACTGTTATAGATAGTATTTACATATTAATACATGTAAGCAACAATAAAAACGATTCTGAGCGTAGTTCAGTTGAAAGTGATGCTTTAACAACAATATGTATGCCATTTTATAGTAAAATAGGCTTAATATATTTGCTTTAATAATATTTGTTTAATATTGTACTGTTTTTCAAGTTTTCCTACGTTTTTCCAAGTTTTCTCATGTTTTATCCCGGTGTTTTACATTTGATGTGAAAACTCTTGGGAAAATTGAAAAATGACCTCACTAACGTACCTCCCTAGTCGATGTTCTTTTAGAAACTTTGCTATCATAAAAGTTGTGCTTAGAAAAAAAAGAAGGCCGTAATATATTTTAACCAATACTCACATTTCTTCAAAACATCGGCAGTCAGGACATTGATATTTTCGTCAAAATGGCCATAATTTTTCGTCTCATAACAACTTTAATGAACGAGTTTTTTATCATTATACTAGCGAGAACGCGTTTTCAGTCGTCATTTGTCATTATTTTTGAATTAAGATTAAATACGTGTCCGCTGTTCGGAGGTTTTCTCGTTGCAAAATATCGCAATTATGTACGTTCACAAAAACTCGGTTTCACTGGATTTTTGTAGGCCACTTTGGTACGTGAGTGGTCGGGAAATTAGGATAATTTACGGGATAGCTTAAACCCATTTTACGCAACGGTTAAATTTAATGGACAATTGAAAAAGAACAAAAAAATGATTCCGAACGGATTACTACCATATTAATAGTCATGTGTGTTTCCCCTTGTTTTCCAATAAGGTAATCCAGATAGACGTAATGAGCTATAGAGAATGATCCCGATAAATATTTCAAATAAATTGACACTTCGAGCGAAATTTCGGTATCTGTTGAATTGTACTGTGTGTAAAAAATGTTAGCATTTTACTGGCCGAAACCGTAACGCTTTCTGAGAAAAAAAACATTTCACACTGATTTTAGTAAAACTAATAGCATCTTCGGCGTATTCAAAATCTAAATTAATCACCGGACAACAGCGGCGAACGCTGATCTATGGACTGAGGTGCAAACAGGGGGACGCGTTTTTACTTTAGATTCTGCGTACGCATGCATTGACATTGTTGTGTCGTGTGATCTCTATTTGTATGTTTGTCACTTTTCTACCTGAAATCTTACCGAAATTCTAGTGGTGTATTTTTGGATCGTATTGAGGAAGTGATTTTTTTTTTTTTTTTTATGCTTTTACTGTAATTTTCTCAATAATCGGACAACCGCTGGAGGAAAAAAACGCAAGAATAACTGGAAAGCCGTCAAAGACGATATTTTCGATATTTTTTTTTTTTTTTTGTAAATTTCGTTCATTACTAAGCGTCGGAACAAAATGGCAATCGACGCGTGTAATCGTTTACGATAGTTTTTTATTTTTTTTATCCGCGGCCGTGTCGTCACGTCCGACCCGCCCGAACGGCCGCCGCCGTCGGCCTCGACACGCGTTCAAATGTCACACAGACTCCAAAACACAATGCTCGCAAATTATTAGTATCGTAATAACAACGATAGTAATAGTAATGATGATGATAATAATAATAATCGTAGTATTGTTCTGCAGTAATGTCCGACCGGTTCTATTGAGTGGCGGGGACGGTCAAAGGACCCGCGACACTAATAGTGCCGTAGTTTGCGGGGGCCCGGTAGCTAAACGACCGCGTGCGTATTACGGTCCGGACCTCGTTAATGGTCGGTTTAAATGTATACACAATTATATTATATACAGAATGACTTTTGTGTGTGTGTGTGTGTGTTGATCATGAACCAGCCGGTTATTGCAAAAGGTTTTTTAATGACGTAGGTAGTAAAGCTCATTTTTGGGTTTGCAATTCGTCGAGGTTTTTTCTTTTTTTTTTTTTTTTTTTTTGAAATTTGTTCGAAAAATGTCTCGCGAGAAAAAACCGCACGTGCAATAGTTCGAATTGCATGGTTATTATTATTGTTCGTTTCGCATTTAAACGGTGAACACTTTTCGAATGACGAATTAACGTAATGCGATTTCAACGTTCCGATTCCTATTATAGGAACTGCACGAACCGTCCGATCGGGGAACAAAAAAAAAAAAATGAAAAATAAAACAAAACAAATGTTGTATAAAACAATTGCTTTGAAATGAAAAATATAAATATGAACATAAATTGGTTTAAAAAAAAAAAAAAGACGCGTTGACGGGTGCAGCAACTGTTATATGTAATCCAACGTGTACCTTTAAACACCTATAAACCATTGCTTACGAAAATACGATTCTCAGCGTAGTTTAGTTGACAGTGATACTTTTTCAACAATTTATGTGTCGTATTATAGTAAAATAACTAAACAGGCTTTCTGTATGTTTTTTGATAACATTTGTTCAATGTTATCCCATTTCATCCTCGTCTTTCACATTTGCCTGGAACTCTTGGGAAAATCGAGAAACGACCTCCCTAAAGTACCTTTTCAGTCGGATTTCCTTTTAGAAACGTCGCTTTGATTATATCGGTCAAGTTAAAAAATACGAAACAAATTATTGTTATTATTATTATTATTTTTTTTTTATTTAATTGTCTGTATACTTCGATAATAAGACAAAAACATCTGAATATGTACATCGTTTTGTCAGCGATTCCGTATCAGAAAACATGCCGTTCAATTAATCGGCGTGAACGGAAATCAACGAAACGTCGCCGAAATAAAAGGAAATATTCTCTAAATCCGTGTTTCGTTATTGTAACGGAACATTACGGTCATTTAAACCGAACATTTCCGGCACGTCGATATCGGTACGCGATCGCGAAAGAATTACGTCCGGAGAACCGGATCCGCGCGAACTACGCAGTGTCTCGGGGTCGTCCCGGAACCTTTCAGGCGATCGGGGCGATCGGGGGGATCGGGGAGGGGGGGGAGGGGGCGCTTGGCGTGCGCACGACGCCCAAAGCGCTTACGAACGTCCGGACGTAAAACTGACGGCGCGGCACGATCGCGGAGCGGAGATTTCATCGGGGCCCGACGGAACGACGTCGGCCGAACTCGTCGGTAACCGTGCGGGCGCGCTAACGGCGTCGCGTTAAACGCGCGCGTGCATTGCGTTTCGCGTCGTCCGCCGGGACCGAGCGGTTTTCGCCGGGACGTTCTGTGCGCAACGTAATTGTAACCGCGAATCTCTTCGGTTTATCGCGCCCGTTTCGAAAGTGCGCGGGGAAATTCTCGGCCGTCGCGCGCCCGTCTTTCCGCGCGCAGCCCGCGCCCGTCTTTCCGGCGGATCGGTCCGCGTCGGCGGCCAGCCGACCCGCCAAGCTGCCCGGCGGACATCCGTGCGCGTGTTTCGTATCGCAAAACCCGAAAGCCACCTGACTACTCATCAGTCATCATAATATAATATTGTAACGCAACAAACGACCGGGCCCGGAGACTTGACGTTTCGCGCCGACGTTCCTCGTGTAAAACCATTACGCATTATATACGTATATGTATTAATATGACGCTCACGCGAGTTCAATTATTGTCAGACGGGAACACTGAACGCGATGCGAAAGAAAACGCGAAAATCGCAACACGACGATATTATTATTATTATAACTACATTTTTTTATTGATCAATTATAGTTATAGTTTTATTTGTTTTTTGACACCCATCCGAGTATCATAACGAGTCTCATTACGCCCGTCCACTTTTTGGCTTTTTGGCGAATTATACCGATGAGCCGGAACTATCGACCACCGCTATCGTCCATTTTAATTGTGAACGTATTTTCGAATTCCGGGGTCCGTTGTCTATATTATTCAGGTGAACAGAATTCGAGGGCGGTGGCATGAGGGCGCAATCATACTTATTAAGATTCTACCGAAGCGGATAAAACATTAATTTCCACCCGTAGTCGATAAACAAAAATATTGCAATGTGTAAGCTAGTAGTAATGACAAATAGGCAAGTTAGGCAAGTAGATGTTTGAATGGTATTTAAAGGCGAAACTTCCCATTTCGGACCCATTTGAGTGTACCGAGTGCTGTTTATAGTTCCTATAGTTTTCGTATATCTGATTATATTTATTTCGATCTTAAAATACAAAGCCCTCACGCTGGTCCACGTGCAACAGTTACGCACTAGATAGTTTGCTCAGTGATCGAATTGATGATACAAAAAAAGAGGGACTGTAAGAGATAAAAATAAATCAGAGCCCCTTGCAAATATTGAACTGAACCCGGTCCGCAGGAATAAGCTTTCCACGGTTAAGCGCCCTCCACAGCTCTCACACGTAATTCTCAAACATAATTCAGTAATTCATAATTTCCGAAAACAAACACTACCGACTGCGGGCTAATTTTTCCTTACGTAGTTGCATACCATAGTAGATATTATTTATTTTTGATTTTAATATGATGATGTGTTTGTTCTTTTTCTTACACACGCGAATAGCTTTTCTACCAGAAATTTAGCTTCAACTCTAGAGTTCCTAGTAAAAATTGTTGTCCGGTCGGTGCAATAAGGTTATTTTTTGGTTTTCTTTGCGGCAATCTTAATTACGAGAAAACCCCTAGATAAAACGTCGGGAAAACTCGTAACGGTTCCGTATACCGCTTCCGTTTTGTTCTATTCCGTTCATTCGACGTCAGATAAGACGCGGAGGTCAGAAATTCTACCGAACACTTTTAGAGTGCCTTTCCAGACACGGTGTCTTGCGGTGCTGCACAAACGAATAGTAAAACGGTACGCTTCGCGTTTCCGAAAAAAACTAGTCGGTGAGCTCCGCCCTCCTGCGTTCCCCCACACTCGATTCGAGCGCCGATTTTACCGCGTTAGATTTTCGCGCGATTTCAATTAGCGTTGTCTTATTGTCAGTTAAGCGTCCGCTATTGCGCCCGGTGCGGTCGGCAGTTCTGTCCACGGCGTTCTCGCGGGCCGGCGCTGCACTCCGGAACACTCCGTTATTGCTATCGCTATTGCTACCGCTGTCGTGCATGCTGTTTGTGCGTGTGCGTGCGCGGGCGCGCGCGACGAATCGCGTTCCGTGTAAATACCGCAGCCGGGACTGGGACGTGCGGACACACGGACTAAGACGTTCGGGGTCCGGGAATCGTAATGTATGCAAAGGTATACGCGGCGGCAAGTTCGCGAAACGCCAAGCGCATTCGCCCAAAGCTAACAAACCCGGCGGCGGCGGCGGCGGCGGCGGCGGCGGCGGCGGCGGCGGTTGACGGTTTTTCGGCGTCCCGAGGCGAGCGGCCGTCCCGTCGCGTCCCGAGTTAAGTTTTACGGCGGCCGGTGAGAGACGAACGGCGTCTGTTTCTCCACTCTATCCATCCACTCTCTCTCGCTCTCTCAATCTCTCTCTCTCTCTTTCTCGGCGAAAGATTCGTACGCCCGACGAATTTCCGATACGAAATACCGCACGCGCGTATATTCGCGCAGCACTGCCACGCGAATACGATTCGGTGACCCCGGCTAATTCCGAATAACCTTTTACGCCGGTCGGGTGAATGCGAAAGATCGAATGGATAAACAGAATCTGTCTATGCGCGGGCACGTTGTACAACTCCCCGTTTGCGTCCGAGCTACGTCATAGCGCCGCCGGAAATACCGCCGGCCCCGACGGTGCGAAATCGCATCCGACTCGGTGCGTGTGTAAAATATTATAATGCGTGCGCCGCACGCGCGCTACCGTCGTCGGAACTGTAACGGCGCCCGGGCGCTCGGATAATGTCCGAAATCCGGATATCCGCGGTCTTCGGAAATCCCGTAAGTACCGTCTGTGTACATCTGAAACACCTGGGCGTTCTACGTAACGTATGCTCGTGTACGATATTCCGATAACTTTGTTAATTCGATCGCATTGCAATAGCGCGCGATGACAAGTACTAAATCTACGCAAATGGCACGAGAAATACGTGTAAAATCGTATAGGGTAAATCATAAAATGTAATCCTGAGCCGCGATAGAAAAAAAAAAAACGTCTTAGGTAGGGACGGGTACAGCCACTGTTATGGGTAATTCAATGTTTATCTCCCAGAGCAACGATAATGTATTGCTAACGGAAAAACGATTCTGAGCCGAGTTCAGTTGATAGCCATGCGCTGTCAGAAATATAGATGTCATATTATGGTAAAATAATTAAATAGGCATTATATATTTCCTTTGTTTACAGTACCGATTTTCCATGTTTTTCCTAAGTTTTTCTCGTTTTCCAACCTTTTTTTTTCGGTCTTTTACATTTGTTGTTAAAATATCGATGAAATCCGAATATTTCGGACACTAGTGTTTATATTTGAATATTACCATTCCAATTATGCGGATTTAAGATTCTGGTTATCCGCGTTTATACCCGGACCTTGATACGAACCCGCTATTTTCACCTCGTTCTATACAAAATGAGCTTAAACCCGATAATTGGTTTTTTTTTATATGTATAGTCGAATTGAAACGATACGACTTTAGTTGACTTCGTTATGAATATCAAATTCATAACGAATTCATAACACGATCAACATATTATAGAAATAGTTTTATCGTCTTTACTACTTCCTTCATAAAAACATTTGCAGTATCAGCTTTATTCGACATTGTTTCTATCAATACTTGGGTATTGATCAAGGTCACATAATAATATTATTATTATAATCAAATATCGCATAATAATTCATGGCGGTGTTGTCATAAACATATATTTCGCGAGCCAATCAATACGGTTCACCCTCTCAGTGTATATTATCCGTTGTGATATAGCTATCGAACTCCATACGCCGAATGGCCCTCATCCAGTTGTCTTACACACAACATTGAACTTACGAATCCTTTTCCACCAGTTTTTAAAACCCACGGACGGCTTTTACTACTTCTATCATCCCTCTCCACTTATCTTTGTTTTCAATGTCTTCTTGATCCTCGGGAAATCTCGGGAACGTCTAACTTCAGTCGGTCCGTCCGTTTTCGTTTGGGACTATTCTCGGTTCATTTTACATTCTGTCTCCGGCGAACATTTTGTTTGCTATACATTCATTTCGGCAGGTGTATAGGAAAGCTTTCGGCCGTTTGTCGTTCCACGATCGTCACGCGCACCCTGCACCCGCGGTACCGCCAGTTTTTGAAGTTCGCCGAAGTTTATACCCGCAGCCACGGGAATCGTCTCACGTCTCTAAAAGACGTCATCGCAATAAATAAACCGAACTTACCAGCGACATCGGCGTGGCACACCCGAAACGTTTCCCCCGTCACGCCGTCACGATATTATTATACCGCGATAACGTATAATGGGTTATCGGATTTAAACGTACGGCTACAGCGGTTATTATTATTATTATAATCATATTGTAATGTAATAATATTGTTCCCTCGTCTCGGATGACTGCAGTTCTGCAAACGGATAGCCGCGTACCGTTCTCCGGACATCCTCTCTCCCATTTACTGTCACACCGGAAACCCGATACGGTTTTGACCGAAAGTGTCCGTCTTACGCAACGCGCGCACATATATATACCTCGTCTCGCAAAACGTCACAAACAATCGTCACTATGCTGTTTTACGATCGCGCTATCCGGGGTTTTAATATCGTTTACTGTTTGAATAGTATACAGGGTGTTTCGTAATGTTATACAATAATACCGAAATAATTGACATCGGAGTGAAACCTATGTATTTTCGTATCACTCTTAATCTAAACAAGTAAATAAAAGCCCGACTCACATTGCACCATAGCCCAAATACGTACACGCTGTAGTTGGGAAGTTTTATACGTTTTAGGATCATGCGTTAAAGGTAATTATATTATAGATTATGGGTACTGAAACTGTAAAGAACGATAAATTGTTATTGAAAAATCTAAAATCGAATCTTGGAGATTAGAACTCGGTAAATTGCAAGTAAAGTTATTGTTAGTTTTCAATACTTTAGTAGGGTGTTTTTCCCTAGTAATAAATGTAAAACAGATATCGTCAAAATTAAGACCGATCGATGTTTTATTTGCCAGATTTTTTAGAATCTGAAATTCTAGAATATTCTTGAATCTAGAATTCGTTTTCAAAATTAAGTATCATCTTGGGGAAATATCCGTATATTTTTTTAGTACGACATGAACAAAATTGGAGTCTTTATCTATGAATATCAATACATCTATTAAAATAAAAAAATCGTATAAAACAAACATCTTTGTAAACCCAATAGGTTTTTCGGTACTAAGAATCCAATTTAACGTACGAACGATTCCATACAAGTTACACGTTTCCGAGGACTTTTAACCCGTCTTCGTACTTAATCAAACACTAGCTATGCGGCCAGACCAACAGAGCAAATGTCAGTGTTTGGCAGCATTTATCTAGATAATTATTTGAATAATTTTAAAACTGATTATTCGAGTAATTGTCTAACACGAAACTCGAAAAATTGTCGATTATTTTATTTGTTTAAACATTGGTTAGTAATTTAAAAATAATAAATTTCATTTTAGTCACTGACAGACCGGTATTAAAGCAATTACGATAAGCATCGTCCGTGCGATTAGACCGTATTATATGTATTTAAACTTAAAACTATTACGGAAAGTGCTGTATTTATGTGTAGAGCTCAATACGATGTTTGAAACTTTTCGAATGCCCAACTCTGGTTTCAGTAAACATAGTCTAAGCATTATTTAATTTGATAAATATCGCGTTTTGTTTTTGTATATAAGAACTCATTATCAATAGCGAATTATTAACACCGTCTCATAAATAATATTATTTCGGCGAACAAGAAGAACGGTTCAATTATGTACGGTTTCCCGTCGTTTATAATTAAATCGCGCTGCATATTCGACTTGATATTCATTTAACCGCATTCCACGGGGAATGCAATTTAATAACTTATTACAAGTGCCAAAGTATTCATTTATTATTATCATTGCATTTACGACGAGATTAAATTTTTTAAGAAGTTATTTGTAAAATTTTACCGTATAAACTATAAACACAGTGATTTAATTTTAACGCAATCCATTAAAAAATTATTTCCAACGCTCTTAATTAAATTGAATGAGAATGTTTTGATGGTATAACTGATTGTTTGAGAAAATGCCGCACCTAAACAATCAGTGCATCTTTGTAAATATAACGATAAATATAATGATACTTACGCGACTTTTATACAAAAAAAAAGCAAAACTTAATTTTTAAAATCAGCAATTCATTCACGATCGTTTGATCGTGAATAAAACTATCATTTATGACTTTTGTTTAAAAAAAAAAAAAAAAATCCTAGAATAATGGGGACGGGTGCAGCCACTTTTATAAATAATTTAATGTAAACCCGTGAGCAAAAATATACCATTGCTTACAACAAATTAATTCTGAGCGGAGTTCAGCTGATGGTGATGCGTTGTTAACAACATATTTGTCATTTTATAATAAAATAATTAAATAAGCTTTATAAATATATAAAGCTGAACTTGATAAAGGTATCATCTGAACTCCGCTCGGAATTAATTAGATAATAATAATAAAAAAGATAATAATCTTTAATAATATTTGTTTAATGTTGTACCGATTTTCCCGGGTTTTCCACGTTTTGTCCCGGTTTTTCAGATTTGCTGGGAAAACTCTTGGAAAATCGAAAAATAACCTCACTCCAAAGTACCTCGCGAGTAAAGTTTCCTTTTAGAAACATTGCTGTCATTAATAGTCGGAGCAAAATTGCTGGTAGAAAAGTTGTGCACAGAAAAAAAGAAGGCCGTAAAATTAATTGAAACGTGTATGTTAAAAGATAATATATGTATAGGTAAATTCCATAAATTTTGAACCGCCTACGAATAGCCTATACAAATTGTGTATTACGCATCAGCGATTTTATCAAACCACTAATATTTAATCAACTAATGGGCGAATATACACGTAGTGTATAACAACGCGATGATAATATGACACAAATTTATTATACTTAACGAATGGGTTTTTATGTAAGCTAAGTATACATTTCAGGCCATTACGCGACGACGGCATCTGGTGCGGTTGGTCAATTTGTCCATTATACCTCTGCATATAATTACCGCGTACTATAAAAATACTATATCGGACAGAATGAGGGAACAGGAAAAAAAAAAAAATAAAGTATACACCCGGCAATCGATTTCGAATCGATCGCGTTTAGGACGTAATCGAAATTTGAATTTATACGTTAATATTGTGCGCGGTCGTCGCTGATATCGTTTTCGTGTGCGGCTAAAAAAAAAACGATGTGCAGGGATTTCGTGGTAGCAATGATGTGCCGTCGTCGTAGACGGTAATATAACACAATACTATTATTATGGTAATCACGGTATAGTGTGGTTGAATAAACACTCGACCCGTATAGCCGCGGAATAAATGAATAAAGTTCACTCAGCGGCCACGTTCGGTCTTACACGCGAACGATGAGACGCTGGCGTGTAGTATAATTTAGTATTTTTATAATAATAATAAAAAAAAAACACTCGTCGTTGTTTGACGTTTCCAAACAACGCGTGTCATCCACGAAAATCGGAATAAAATCTATAGAGCGGCGGTATGATATCATCGTCGCATGGAAACTCGTTCGAAAATTTGAAATCTCGGTTTGAAAATCTTGCACGCAGTTGTTATACGCAGGTATGTACGGAAAAAGTAATGGTTTGATATTCTAACGGTTCTGTAAGGTTATAATTATTGAGCAGATTACATTAACGTATTTCATTATGTGAATGGAAATGTTTTATTCGTGTAATAATTCATAATGTTATCCGTATCTAACATTACACGGTTACAATAATTTAATAAATAACTAGGCAATAAAAACACGAAAAATGAAAATTCCATACAAAATCGTTGATTGTAATTATAGTTTAAATAAAAAAACAATAGAGATTGTTTTTAAATATAAAAATCCAAATCTTTGGACTCTTGAAAAGAAATTTCATTAGATGAGCCTGGTGCAAATTAGAGTAATTAAACAGACATTTTATTTATATTTCATTATTTTTACAACGCATTGGCACAGTAACAAATTGATTACATTTTAATCAAACGATAAGGAGTTTGTCCACACAGTACGCCCACAAAATATGTTGTGGTTAAACTACAGGTCGGCAAATTGTACAACCTAAATTCGATTCAACAACCCACTGTTCTAGGGGTATTAACATTCTCCCCCTTCCCTCATGATCTTGCTTATTTCTTACAGGTGTATATTAAAAGGGTGACAAATAAATTATTTTAAAATTATTTCAATATAATATTCCCTTTTTCTATTTTTAGGTTTTTTAAAAGATTTTAAATTTCTTACTTGTATTTTTCTTAATATTTTTTTTTTTTTTTTTTGGGGGGGGGGAGGAATTTGAAATAAATAATAGTCAAAATGTGAAATTTGTTTTAACAAATATATACCGACGATTATCTATTATTGATAAAATACTCTCTAAAAAAATACTTTATTAAAATTATACACTCAAATCTTGACATATTACATAAAACTAATTTATTTATTTTTTGTTTTATTATTCATGGTACTTCCGTCAAACATTTGTGTTTTGAGATAATTACCTTGATAGTTATTAACCAAACGCAATATTTGTTTGATAACTAAATTAACTATTTACGATACAGTTTATTCGACTACGCTATCAGTACGTATGAATTTGACATTGTATAACCGAAAAAGAAAGGTAAGATAATGAGGATGGGTGCAGCAACCTGTTGTAAACCTATTGTACCTGTTACAGGTATACATTAGCAAACCATTGCTTATGAAAAAACGATTCTGAGTGGAGTTCAGTTGTTAGTAATGCTTTGTCAACAATATATATGCTATATTATAGTGAAATAATTAAATCAACTCTATATATTTTCTTTATTAATATTTATTACTTTTGAACCAATTTTCTCAGTTTTCCCGTGTTTTATCCAAATTTTTCAAATTGAATGAGAATATCGAAAAACGACCTCTTTAAGCAAATTTCCTGTCAGAAAAGGTGCACACGTAGAAATCCGCAAGTCTTCTGGTATACAAGTTGCGCAAATGTAAAAATGAACATCTTTGGAAAACTATAAGCTTCTTCGCTTCACTCAGAATGCAATAGAGTCATAACCGTCGTCGGATAGGCCGTTGAAAATTCTCAATTTCATACGATTGTACGTTGCGCTGCAATGCAGTGTAGTGTTGCGTTGTGCAGACCACAAGTGAAAGTATGCAATAATAAATTGGACGCGTACAACAAATATTACAATAACATCAAGTTTTATTATACTATATACATTTTAAAAGTTCAAGACCGTGTTATTATTATATGCATGCTAAAAAATTATTAAATATTTGAATTTCCAGAAATTGTTACCCATGAAATGTTATTATAAAGTTATTCTGTACAAGACGGCGGCGTTTATTAATTTGATTTCGCAAACCTGCATATCTGGCGATACACAAGCGATAGAATTTTAATTACTACAGCTACCGGAGTGAATGTCGGTGTAAGGAACACAGAATTGCAATATTTTTTATTTGTTCTTTTTTTTTTTTTTTTTTAAGCATTTATATAAATACATCAAAGAGGTATTTTAAAAATTCCGCCCCCTCCGGTATATCGTATATATAATGCGATCGTTTAAACGACACAGTGATTTTTTTTATTATTTACCATAAAACAGTAATTTCCTTGAGGGATTTTAAATTAATTTTTTTCTGTTTTATAATTATTTTAAACTAGTTTGAGCTTTATTTTAACACCTTTTTTAATTTTTGCCCCCACTCTACATACGTAAATTAATTATTGACTTTTGTTTTTCTAATGGCAAACCTACTTTTTGAACACAGATTTTAATAGAGAATATTTTTTTAAACATGTCAACATGCACAACACTAATATTAAACTTACCGTTGGTGAGTTATAGGCGTTTAAAACTGTTTGAAGTTTATACCGGAAAAGTAGAAAAGAGTTATAAATTGATCATTTGAAAATAAATATGCAATTTATTACCCTACCATATTCCTCCGGTCTAAACTTTAAACGGCTTCAACACAAGGGCAATAAATCTCATATTAGTTGCTATGCAAAGTATCAACATTTCTATACAAACTCGTAGGCATAACTTAAAACCAATATCCACATAGAATAATATACAAAATACAAATCGTTAAAACTCACGTATGACGGTTAAGTTGACTTTGGAATTGCGGGTGGGCGACTTTTTGAAATCGACACGGCACTTGTACACTGCCGCATCCTTGTCGATGACCTTCTTCATGATAAGCGCAGCCGGTTGTGAATCCACACGGAAATGCGCCCGGCCGTCTAACGTCCGGTTGTCAAACCAATGGGCACCACCGTCCACAGGCTTATGTTCGACCGAACTTCTCGGCACGGTGGCCGGTGTCGTGGGGGAACTGCGTCTAATGTCATAGCTGTAATGTAAACCGATAGAGATGATTAAGATGTGCGTTAGTATAAGGACCAAGGTATGCTGTTTACTATTTCCCGGACGGCTCACGAACATTAATAGTTTACTCGGTTCGAACAATGTGTAGTTCGTAACCGAAGGAGTATAAGTTTTTTTTATCAAAATTATAAGCAAGCATGCTCGTTTAATGAGTCACAAATAAATTCATTTACATAAATGTTTTAAAATTAAAAATTAAATTAAAAAATTTGTATACGTGGTGTAGAACAAGCTTCTGATTAGTGAATCATATTCGCTTTGTAACAGAAACAGATAACAGAACGTATGTCTTCGAAGACATGAATCTATGATGGAAATGATTAAATACATTTCTTAATTCGTCACAGGTAACAGGGGAAGAGGACTTGTACAATTCGCACATTTGTTTTACACTATTAAAAAAATATCATAGTAAAAACCAAATACATGTTATTAAGCTAAAACAAAGCTATAGACATTTAATTTAATTTTGCTTATAAATGCATTCAAATATGACATACAATCGCAATAAAACAATATAGAATTATTAAACATAACAAATAATTTCAGAACTTAAAAAACTATAATTTCGAAGCTTATTCAATCCACTCAATTCTGACTTCACCATCGTTATTAAATCGAAAACATATAAATATTCCAAAAAAAATTGTTGTATATTAAATTTGTTCCAAATAATTTTTTACTCAAAAAATATTTTCGTCAAAATTTGATACTAAAATACTTTTATAAAAAAAAATCTCCATTAAACTCAATTTTATTTTTTTTTTTGACCCCAAATTAAAACTCTTACTGAACTTCCTTTTAAATTTTCATTCATTTCTGTCTTAAAATTTTATAACAGAATATCTACCGAATAAAAATTACGTATAATACGCAAAATTTAAATGTCTACCAATAGCACGAAAACAGCTTAAATATTTTAAAAATTTTACCGTGCCTAAAAAAGGCAAATATAAGTTATCTGCCCAAATTTAAAATCTCTATAAGAATTATTAACTGACTTACAACTAATAAAAAAAATTAAAATAATAATAAAAGAATTATTTTCGTAAATTTCCTGTTTTCTTACGTTTTATCATGGTTTTTCATAGATATTATGAAAACCACAAAATGACCACCAAAAAGCACCATCTGGACAACATTCCTTTTCTGGAATGGTACCACGCCAATATAGCGGAACGAGATTTCTGGTAGAAAATTTTGTACACAACATAACAAAAAATAATAAAAAAATAAAACATCTTGGTAAAACCAATACATTCAATACATTCTTCGTTACATTCAGAATCTAAAAACTATGTATAGATTGACTTGAATCTGTTATCTACTCGAATAAAATATCGTCTTATTGTTTTATTGTGTTGCGTATATAATTTACGTATTAAACTCGTATATTTGTTTTTTATATAACAACTTTAGGGCTCAAACCCTGTTTTTTTTTTTATCAGCGGTGAGTCGTCATTAGCGAAAGTTTAGGGAACGTAATTAAGGATGGTTTGCACCATGCAAATCAAAATTAGTGGCCTCCCAGAAACACATTTATATGTTAATTTTATGTTATGCGTTATAAAATGTGGAGAAAATTAGGTGGGTCATTCGAATCTCATAATGTATTTATGATGGCAGTTGGTAAATAGCAAAAATCAATATAACAGTAGGTGTACGCAATAAGATTGTACAACAGTACTCAATGGCGGACTGGGGTGATATTGTAAGCGGGGATTTGTTTTTTTTCATACTAAGCCAGGAAGGTTTAAACCAAAAAAAAATAATTGAGGAAATACTTGACATTTTCTAGATGTAATGTAATTTTCAACATATAATTCTGGAGTTTTTGAGTTATTTATAGCTATTATTCAAGAATAATATCAAGATACTTAAAAATTATCGAAAATTTGATGTTTGCTTGAAAATAATAATCTTCTCTTCTCGTTTTAATAATCAAATCGATTTTTAGTTATAATTACTGATATTCAGTCAGGTCTAGGACGAACATTTTAGACCTGGTTATAGAGATTCCTTCCGGCGTCCCACCCGACAAGCCCACCCATAATACGTGGTTTTTAAACGTGATTTCAGAAATGTTTGATAAAATCAGTTTTAAAAATTATGAATAGCACGAATAATTTTACTGAACTAATCACTGCAATTGTTATATTGATAATATTTTATTTCGCCTTTGTCATCATATTAAATAATCTGTCGCCGGCATATAGACTGGTTTAGTTTCCCTCTCCCTCGAAATTTACATGGCACGTGGTTTTCCATACGCTCATCAGTCGCGTGTATTCAAAAAAATAGAAAATTTTAAATCTAATTTGATTACGTCCAATTGTCGTACACAAGTACACAATGGATAGCGCTGTACAAAAATCAATCACGTTATTACGTCTTGCTTTCAATCGACTACAGGGGCCTACTCTAAAAACATCGAAATTGGAAAATAATCGTCCGAGCTATATATATAATAGTCGAATATACCGAGCTCCCATGGCTCTACGAACGTCCGTGACAAGAAAAGTGATGCGCGTTATTTTCGTTTATAGTAAACGTTTTTTTTTTTTTTTTTTTTTTTTTTTGTTTTGTTAGAGAAAGAAATGACGATAGCACTATAATACGAGTAAATACAGTAGTAATTTACTGTTGTCGACTGAAACTGATCTGGTCGGTATGAGGCTCGGGGCTGTATTCGTATACGGTTTACTGTCGGATAATATCAGTCAAAATATCAGATTCACGGTACGACTGCAAACGAAATTAAACAAAGTTTATACCCAAAGGCCAAAGTTAAATATTATTCTATTATAATATTATTATAAAATGTTAAATAATACATTTGTGTACTTTTAAATTTTGAGGTAGGGTCGTAATTGTACGCGCGTTAATCGTTTTCGCGATGAAAATGACGGTTCCAGCATAATGCACGTAATAATACACGCTGTGTACAACAACGTGTTTCACTGAAAAATCTAAATGTACTTGTACAGTGAAATCCGTCTATAACGGACATTAAGGACCGAAAAACGTGTCCGTTATATACAGACGTCTATCGTAGGTATGGCTTGTTGTTTTATGACCGAATAAATTCATATCTTTGCGCAAAACCACTAATAAAAGTGGTGCCCACAGTTTTTTAAAAAACCAGTATAATTACGTACCGCGGTAGTGAAAATTAAATTGTATGTGGATATTTCACGAAATGTTCGACAAATAACATATTTATGTTGGAGATATTTGAAATTGAAAATTAATAATCCTTAAAACTACATTACCTGTAAACTATAGAACCTGTTGGCGGATTTGCCGATAAAAAATTGATGAAATCACAACCATTTTTAAATTATGTTTTAAACGGTCTACGGAAAGAACTACTGAAACAGAAATATTTCGGAATAAATTTGGTTTATAATATTTTCCTAGAGAAGTAGAATACGGTCACTATTATAACCGAATGAATTATTTTTGACGAAATTAAATTTTATATTACAAGGCACTGTATGTTGTTGAATGTAAAACCTCTTGATTTAAAAAAAAAAAAAACGTAGTGTACGAAGACGTTTCGGAGTGCGGCGTGCTCGATCCCTCCAAGCCCCGGACCCGTGTGCGCCGTGTGTGCCACCGACCTAACAATAAAACCGTTAGTACCATGAAAATAATTACACACGTACGGTAAGTGTCTTCTACTATCGGATCACTTCAACCGCGTATCGGTCGGGTACTGATCTATTTTAGTTTTACCCGTTTTTTACGATCATGTTCGATTTTAGCGCGGAGAATAATTCAGATGGCCCGCCCGCCCCCATTCGGCTACCGGCGCAGTGCAAGACCGCACTGCACCGGGTTGCGTTCCTCGGACGCTACGTTTTTCACCAAACGCATTCGCGTTATTTTCGTTGCCAAATTTAATTTGGCTGTACGCGGCGCACGCGGTCCTCGGAAACGGACGCCGTCTACGGCCGGCGCTGTTGCTGTTGCGCGTTTCACGCCCGCGCGCGGTTAGCGGCGAAATTGCCAACGCGAACACGTGTTCTACAATATTATTATTATTATTACAATAATAATAATATTGCGTTTACACATAGTAATAAATCGGCGGCGGCGGCGGTGCGCGCGAAATAATACAATAGTACGATAACGCTGTTTCCGGTTTTTGGCGAATTTCCGACAACTGCGGCGCCGTGACGCGCAGTTCCGGCCGGTAAAAACGGCCCGTTATTCGCGCATTATAAGTCCGCGAAGCGCGAGCACACACCTTTTTTTGACGCTTGCCGTTACGTACGAATCGCCCGATATTGTTGGTAACGGTATTATGGCACATTTACAACTGCGCCTACGTGCCGACTGCGCGAATCCTTTTTCGATTTGTTTGTTAATTTTTTTCCAGCCTCCGAGCACACCCGACATAATATGGCGCGTCCGCCGACATGTTTATACGAAGTTTTTTAACGGATATATACGAAACGTGTTTAAATAATAATATGTTTCTACGCTACATACGGATTACAAAAATAAAAAAAAAAATAAAAAAAAGGCGTTGTGTCGTCTAACGAATGTTTAGAGGCATATTAATCTATGTTTTTATACCGATACGACTATCAATTTCAGTTTTGTATCATGTTTCGAACACGATACACGGAGTTGGTGGTTTTCCTCTCGTGGGGTTTTTATTCTATTGATTTATGAATTACGTCTAGAGGGGAAATACCGTTTTAAATAGTCGCCGGGGAAATTTAAAATCGTTATAATAAAGTATATACGAAGTTTTTCAGCCATTCATAACACACGCATAATTGACTGCGCGGTAGTTATACTTAAGTTTATTTGAGTACTTTAGTTACACAAGTAAAATGCCGTTAAAACCGTTAAAAAGGTTCGCCGGTAGAGGAATTCAGAATTCCGATGCCCTAGTTAATTTTGTTATTCGGCTCACCCCATCAAAAGAATAAAATAAAAAAAAAATCGTTAAATATAACCCAAATTATTGAATATTTGTTTTTGTTTTTTTTTTTTAATGTGAATATTATATAACGAGTAAGCTGAAATAACTCGATCAATACGTAGTCAATAATATTTTAAAATTAGGGAAAAAAAAAAAGTTTTAAGTTTATTGACGATTGACGGTGATTAGCGATAACCATTAAATTTCTAAACATTTCCATCCCATGACGACAGTACGTCCTCCGGCTCATTAAGTTTCGTATCTGGGTTTGCCATACCCGAAATTTCAGAATTACCACCACAAACTTATTACCGAAAACAAGCAAACATACTTATAAATAATACAATTAATTCGTCAACGAAATCAACAATTTCTATAAAAACGCACTGGCGTAAACGTATTGTCTTTACGGTGTTAGGAACATTTACGAAAACAGAAGCGTGTACAACTCCTTATTATTGAAAGGATAAAAAAAACCAAAAAAATTACTAGAACGCTGAAATTTGAAGAAGACAGTTTCCGTATTATTTAATCGTCGCATTGTCGTAATAGTTTTGTAGAGCACGTGCGGTTTCTCGCTAGATCCGCGCGAAATTCCCAGACGATAATATTTTCACAATGAGAGGTTCGCAAATTTAATTCGCCAACAAAATTATATTTACCACCTCGAGTAGCAACGCTCCATGACAGCTCGTCGCACCGGCGGCGTAGCGGCATCCGGAAAGCATACGCAGACGACAGTTCACGCAGTTGGCCAAATAAACAACCGCTCGTTGTATAAATTATTATACTTGCAAAAGAAAACGAATGTTTTTTGTCAGACGAGTAAACTATGTAATAATATATAGGGAGTTGTACAACCGCACGTCATAAAAAGTTATAGAAACAGCGGTATGGGCGGACCATAAATTTGGCAACTTAAACGGTCAGTCAGGCTAAAAAGGAAACCTCGGTACAGAAAAAAAAAAAAAAAAAACCGAAAACAAAAAATTGATATCGCTCACTCTGAAAATTCACGAAACTTTTTTTATGTATGTATTTTTATGCTTATTGCGTTATGGCCAAAAAAAAAAAATGAAAATAAAATGGACCTTTTTTACGTACGCCGTGAAGTCGAAACTCGGTCAAAGATAGAAAGATATTAATTGTATTCGATTTTCCGTGGGCCGTGTCCGAGAGACGACCATGTCAAATCCGACGTCCTCCAAAACGAATAATAATTGTTATTCGGTTTGTAAAAACCAATGTTATAGTGATATATTTTTGCTTCATCTTATATATTTGTCAGTGACTAATGCGTATTGTTAGATTATTTTACATGATGTTTAATTTTTTAGCGGATTTTGATATTAATTACTTAATTTAATGTTATTTTTTTTTCTAAAATATAAATTTCCAGCTTCTTGTTAAGGATCTATGCACAATCCGAAGACGTGTAATTGATATCCAAATAAAAAAATATGATGCACATGTAATTATATTAGACATTTAAAAATCACAATAGATCTAAAAAATACCATGACAAAGCAAGTTTCAAATTGCAAAAGATCTAATGGAATAATGGGGACGGTAGAAGCCTTTGTCATAGGCGATTTAATGTATATCTTTAAGCAACGAAAAAACGGTTCTGACCACAGTTCAGATGATCGTGATGCTCTGTTAACAATATATATGATAAATTATAGCAAAATAATAAAATAGGCATTATTAGTTTTCTTTGGTAACATTTGTGTAATATTATATCGGTTTTCCCGATTCCCCTGCGTTTTTCATGGTTTTCTCGTGATTTTATTCCGGTTTTTCACATTTGCTGGAAAACTCTGATGGAAATCGAAAAAAAACACCCTAAAGTAGCTCTTCAGTCAGATTTACTTTTTAGAAAAAGTGCTATCGTTTTATAATTCAGAAAAAAAATTTCGGTAGAAAAGTTGGCTACGGAAAAATATTTTACTTATATATCTTGTAAATTTTCCGTTTTTCCGACATTTTATCCCGGTTTTTCTCAGATATTATAGAAACTACTAAACCACTTGAAATATCAAAAAATGACCTAATTCATTTACCAAGAAGATAAAATTTCCTTTCGGAACATAAGCTACACTTGGTTCGTCGGAGCATGATTTCTGATAGAAAAGTTTATACAACAAATCGAGTGGAATTTTTCGATTTAAATATTCCGAGCGAGTGATAGCTAGGTTTCTAGGTACACTTAAAATGCAGTTGTTTTTTTCCTGTTTTGGTAAAAGGGAATAAATAAGAACAAATATTTTTTTTCGAAACTCGAGTTTGAACTCGCGAACACTATGATAATAACGGGTATTTTTAACCATTGGGCTATGACAAACACACTATTATAATTATTTATAATAAATAAAATTATTTAACATTATATTTAATATCCACATAATTTCAGAACTTCAAAAAGCCAGAATTTTAAAATATTCAGTCCGTTAAATTCTGACTTCACCATCGTTCTTAAATCAGCAATACACATATGTGTATTAAAAATTATAATAAAAAAAAATTGAAAAATTTTACATCAAAGTAAGACTCATAATGAACCTGTTAAGTTTTCAAACATTTTTGTTAAGTCCAACAATTTTCTCACAGAGTACATACCGAATAAAAAATTACGTACAATGCTAGCAAAATTAAAATGTCTATTAACAGCTTAAAAATTGTTTAATTTTTTTTTTTGAAAATTTTACCATATTTAGAAAACGCAAATTTGAGTTTTCTGTCTAAATTTCTAATTTCTACGAATATTTTCAATTAATTTACAACGAATAACATAATTGAAATAATAATAAAAGCATTTTCGTAAAATTTTTGTTTTCTTAGGTTTTATCCCGGTTTTTCCCAGAAATTATGAAAATCGCTTGAAAAATAAAAAAATGACCTCCCAAAAGTACCATCTGGACCATATTTCCTTTCAGGAATAGTACCGCGCGCACAATTCGGAGCAAGATATCTGATAGAATTTTCGTGCACAGGATTAAAAAAGAAAAAAAAAAAGAAATTCCTTTGTAAAACCTATATAATCTTCGCCGTGCTCAAAATCTAAAACGAAATGTGTTGAATGTTAAAACAGACACTGTTAAAAAGACAAAAAGTTAGAAGGTTTTTTCGCGTCCTCCGAAAACAGAACGGATTTTAACCTTAATCCCTTTCTCGTAAAAACCGTTCATTTTAACCTCCCCCCCTTCCCGGGGGGGGGTGAAAATTCTTGGCTGTAAAATTCACCCGTGACACCGGCGCACTACGGCCGACAGCTATTTATTATTTTCTTTAAATCGCTTAACATATTATTGTTAGTACAGTGAAACCTTAACTTAACGGACAGCTCTAAATAGCGGATACCTCCGTGTAGCGGACGTTTTTTCGGGAACGGGGACATTTTCACTGTTTATCCTATAAATGTACGACATTATTTATAACGGACATTTGTTTAACATGTTGATATCGATCATTTTTATCGTTGATCAAGAAAAACGGTGGAGAATACCAAAGAACAAATGTCCGCACTGTTAAATCGTCATTTATTACCGCGGACGCGCATTTATCGCGACGCGTACCTAACGTCGTCCGTCCGGTCGCCGCCGACACATGACCGCGTCGACGAAACGTCGTAACTTCACGACGCGTTCGATCGTCGTAAAAACAAATTTTCAATTAATTGATAAAAACGATACAAACACGCGATCCCTCCCGCCGGGAGTAACGGACGCCGCGGTACCGCGGACAAAACGACGGCGGCCGGCCGAGACGGTCCGGGCGTCCGGTGCAGCGTTCGTCCGCCGTACGCCTGCACCGGCCCGTCCGAAACCGCCGTCTCCCGCGCGCGCGTGGCGACGGCCTCGCCGTGCGGCTGCCGGCGCCGTCGTGTCGTAACCGTCACGGTCATTCGTCCCGCGAACGCGTGCCAATCAATTGTTTGCCCCGTGCGACCCGGGCCCGGCCGCGGGCGCGACGCGATTTCGGTTGAAACGGCGGCGCACCGTTATCGTGTTTGCGCGATAATTAATAAACGCGGCCGTCCGGCGTACGCTTTATGAATGAACGGGGTGCGGTGCCCGCGACCGGCGCGCCCGCCGCGGGCCCGGGACGCAATGAATATGCATGCCGTATAAATTATAAACGCTATTCGAAACGGCGTACGCGCGTTCCGCCGTACCGTCTGTACCTTACCTGTATATCGGCGTGGTCTGTCCCTGTTTGACCCAAATTACCAATGTGACGCGATCGCCGGCGGTCGGCGGTGTCATGTTGCACGGCAAATAGGCGGTCATGCCGACCACGGTCTCCACGTTTGTAGTGATCACTGAAAACGATAAAGAAAAAAAAATAAAAAAAAAACGATTAGTACGATATTGTCGTTGTCGAAGTCGCGCGCGCGTTCGGTTGGACCGAACACAATTTCTAGTATTTCGCGGAGACACGCATGCAAAACGGAAAACACATTTGATAGGGAGAAAAATACGAAAAATGACTTGGATAATGGAGACGGGCGCAGCCGCTGTTTATGGGCAATTCAATGTTTATCTCTGATTATCCGTTGCCAACGAAAAAACGATTCCGGGTGCAGTTCGATTGACAGTGAATATTGCTTTGTCAACAATATGCGTACTATATTACGGTAAAATAACTAAATAGGCATAGTAAATTTTTGTTTAGTAATATTTGTTTAATATTGTACCGATTTTATAGTTTTTCTTGCATTTTTTCCCGGTTTTCCCGTGTTATTTTTCAATTTTTTACACATTCTGGAAAACTCTTGGGATAATCGAAAAACGGCTTTCTTTGTATACCTCCCGGTCAGACTTTCTTTCAGAAAAAGTGCTATATAAAAATTAAATTAAAACGCCTATAAGAAGCTTAAAAATGGCTCAAATATTTAAAACATTATACCACGTTTAGAAAAGACAAATATACATATTTTGTCGAGTTTCAAGTCTCTATGAATACTTTTAACTGAATTACAACAAATAACAAAATTGTAAAATATTAAAAGTATTATTTTCGTAAATTTCTCGTTTTTTTTAAGTTTTATCCTGGTCAATCCTAGTTGATTCGAAAATCAAAAAAAAAAACGACCTCACATTAGTACTAGCTGGACAACATTCCCTTTTTGAAATGGTGTCACGCGTGTTTGTTTAAACAAGATTTCTGGTAAAGTATTTGTACACATGATTAAAAGAAAAAAAAAACAACATTTTAGTATAACAAATGAATTCTTTGCTCTCAAAATCTAAATTTTTTGTATTGGTTTCGAACGTCCGGACACAATTATTAAACCTATATTATACCTATCGAAATCACTAGGGTTTGGGATCCAATTGGGATGCAGATCGTTCGTCGGCTGTGTTCGAATACCGAGAAACTTCATGACGGGATAATAGGACATAAAAATATTTGAAAATAATAATCGAAGGATATAATGTTTTAGGATATGCGAGAGAGGAAGACGACCGATGGCAGAGAACCCAAATAATTGTAACTCAAATAATGAAGGACATGAATAGGAAAAAATACAATAGGATTTAAAAGAATTGTGTTACAACGAATAAACACGGAGAGCTGGAACAATCTAATCTAAGGATTACTGACAACAAGAATACCATCCCAACTATCCAACTAGCCCGTAACAGTGGCACACCCATCAGCAGTATTAGTTCTTTTTTTTTTTTTAATATAAGAATTTTGAACGTGTCCTACGGCCGGGTGTTTGTGTTCAACGATTTCTACAACTGCACCAAACAAGACGGACGAAACTTTTTGAACCGTGGCGTGAAATTTAATTTCCTACAGACAAAGAAGCTAAAATACATCAAAACCATAGTACGATTGTATTATATAATAGCGGGAATTCAACAACTATGCGCACACGAGACGGAGACGGAACTGCACAGACAGTGATGGCAGACGAGGAGAAAAATATAATTATTATTATAATACCCGTAGTATAAGAGTGGAAAAAACCGTATTCATCTTGAACGCGAATCGCTGTAATAAACAAAAAACGGCGTATTTTTAATTTTTTTTTTTTTTTTTTTTGCCGCCACTCCAATGACGGAGGAGAGTGATCGCTCAACGGACGAGGTTTTTTCGCCTCTATATTTCTCTCTCTTTTTCTCGTTCTACAGCACAGTAGTCTTACGCCTCAATGTGCCGCCATCAGCTCTCGGCCGACGGCGGAGACAGCTCCACTCACTACTAGCCAGGCCGTTTGATTAATAGACCGACTTTTCCAATAGGGCACGCAACCTTCCCTCTTCGCCACCTTGCCTCCCCCCTCCCCTCAACCAAGGGAGAAATTTCTCTTCGCAGCGTGTCTTTCATCGCGTACAACGACGGCGGTGACGTTCGCTTCCTTTTTTTTCTCCGTGTCTCAGACCCGCCCCGGACTAGCCCGAGAATCGTTTCGAAATTTTACGCGTGACGCACTCTTATACTTCATGTATATTGTATATATTATATGGCTAACTAACAGTCGTGTATTGCGAGTCACTATGTAGTGTATATACATAATGATTAAAAAGTAGGTTTTTTCTCCGCGATTTAACTTTCGTCGTTGAACGAAATTCCGGACTTCCTAAACCCGCCCATACAACGGGATCACGTGAGAATAATTCAATAACCCCACCTGCAAAGAATCCCGGTAACGACCCAGGAGTCTCGTGGTCGTCACCGCATATTGTGCGATATAGGTAATGGTGGACCGATAAACGAGAGACAGAGAGAGCGAGAGAGAGAGAGAGAAAGAGAAAAAAAGAAACTTACATATTGACGACCGAAAAGAAATCTGATACAATAACGTTTTACGACCGCCGTCATTTTTTATTGCCGCCCGAAAACGTCGTCCAAATCGAGAACGGGTTTTTTTTTTTTTTTTGGATTTAATAAACCGTTTGCATCCCTCCGACGATGTCGACGGTTTTTTTGTTCTCCCGTCCCGAAATCAATAACTTACATTATACTACGATGTGACGCAAAACTATTTTCCATTCCTCCTTAATGTATAATATGTACCAGAGTCATTGTAAACACAGACGGGTGACGGCGACGGGCATTCGACGCGGTTTGACGAAATATTATTATAATATCAGGCGGATAACGAGAATTCGCATACTACGCTCGCGTCGCTGTTCAAAGGGCGTTGGGAAATGAAATTTTCCGATGGCGGCTGTACGTGCGAATCAATCTGAACAGCGGACACGCTCGATTCGATACTATAAGCGGTATCCCACAAAGATATTGAATATTGCGATAACTCGGATAGTATTAAGTTTTTTAGGATTGATTTTTTTTTTTTTTAGTTAAAGAAACTAGTAGCTCTAATGTAGCTCTAACACTTACATTATATTTTGCTGTCCTTCTTATTTTAAGAGCAGCGTTCCAGGTGTACTATTATACGAGGGCAGCGAAACACTGCGAAACGCCGTGTACTGTGCCCGGCCGATTAAATGATGCACCGCTACTATCTTCCCATCCAAAATTAAAAACGGATTAACTCGTCAACGGGTGGGCAGAAATTTAAATTTTTAACACCAAACTGTATTTAGATTAACACTCCGTGTGTTAATTGAATTTGTTTTTAATCGAGTCCGTCATTTGAAAATCAAAAGAAAATAATCGATTCACATTCAATAATAAATGTGACAAAACTAATGGCAATGTAACAATCTAGTGATGGGTACGTGTTTCAATAATTAATTGTCAAAAAAAAAAAAATAAAAAGACGCAGGGATTCTCCAAGACATCACAATATTCGTATTTTCACGGGACCCCCAGGTATTACATGTACAAACTTCTTATTCGATGGAAATTTGGTGTCTATAATATTTTATTGTTAGACTTAACATGCTTAACATGTCTTGACATACTAAACAAGTCCCTCGTATTTCGAACGGATTTCTACATATTTTATTCAATTCTTATCAGGAAAAAATAATTATATATTTGTTAAACCTTTCCAATAGAAACAAAGAGTCAAAGCGCGTCAAAATGAATGATCCAAACTAAAAATGTAATATATGAACTACTAATATGTTTATGTTGCATTTTTTTTTTAAAATAAATTACATTCAATGTTCGTTTACAATCGATAGTCTGTACTAATATAGGTTTTCATTTAGGACAGGCGATGACCGCCAGATACATAACGCGATTGACTGTACGTATAATATTGTGCAGACAACGAAATTGTGTATTTAGACGGACATACCGTGGTTCGAAAGTCGTTGGGAAATGAAATTTTCCTCCGACCGTTAATGCGCAGTATAACGTAGCAACGGCCGTAGCTTTATTACGGCAACGGGGTCGGTAAATTTTGTTTTGAACAGCAGAAAACCGAACGTATATTCTGCGGATCAATCTAAAACTCGTATAGGTCCGATCTGATACTGTACCTACGGACCTTCGATGAAAACTTTGTCAGCCTTTTCCTTTGGGAATTTAATCATTGAGGGACAATTATTAACATGGTAAAGGGTTCGCCCTTAAGACCATACATTAAACTCCAAATGAACGCGCGATCGAACTCACAAATAGTGAAGCCAATGTATAACATTATATTTTTAGAAATATGTGTGATTAAAAAATTTCGTACAATCACTTATGATGATAAAATTATAAAATGACAATACCGAGTTAAACCGCGAATAGAAAAGCCACGTTTTACAATTCGACTTTAGGTATGTAAATTAGAATTTCCATCTAGAAAATGATATACTTTGTATATATATATATATGTAATACTATGATAAACTAATTAAATAGGCAAAGTAAATTTTCTTTAATAATATTTGTTTAATATTGTACCGATTTTAAAGTTTTTCCTGGGTTTTTTCCCGGTTTTCCCATGTTTTTTCTCAGTTTTTCACATATGCAGGGAAAGCTCTTGGGAAAATCGAAAAATAACGTCATTAAAATACTATCCCAGTCGGATATTCTTTCAAAAAAAAAAAATGCTAAAATCGTAAACCGGAACAAAATTACTGGTAGAAAGATTGTACACGGAAAAATAAAGGCCGTAATAATTTTTTACTAATACTTACATTTTGTACATGTTACTTTCCTCCGAAATTTTATCCTCATTTTTTTCTCATTTATTTTCTCAGATATTATGAAAACTGCTTGGAAAATCAAAAAATTACCTCCTCAAAGTACCACCTGGGCAACTTTTTTCTTTCAAAAATGTTGCCGTGCGTATATGTCTGAGCAAGATTTTTAGTAGAATTTCGTAGACAATAAAAAAAATTAAAAAACTAATAAACATCTTAGTAAAACAAATTCATTCTCGCTACATTCAGAATCTAAAAGATAATTTTGTTCATGATTTATCTTTAAACCAAGTGACCAAAGCGTAGTTGTTTTGCATTTTTGAAATACATAATTGATACTCAATGTATTTTACTTTACTACGGTAAATAGAATAAGCAATTGAAAAATTATTCCGTCGTGTTTTAGTAAATAATCAAAAGAAGCGTAATTCGTTTTTATTTACCACGTTTCAGGTAACCAAGTTTTCATATATCTAGATACGATTTACGATATGAATATATCTAGACGAATTCATCGGGATAAGCCACCACGTCATTAACGATATTTGCCTCAAACTGTTCCATATATTTATTGATTATCGTATCCGTCAAAAAAATGACTTTAATCTTTATGAATTTCAAAAATTTTATTTCTTTTTACAAGTAAATTATTTCGTCTTGTATTAAAAACGTCCCATGTATCCCGTATACTTTTCTACAGACTGTTTTTATTTATAGTTCTCGTAGTATCATCAAACAGAAATAAAGAAACAATTAAAAAAAAAAAAAATACAAATATTAAGAATATATTTTGAAACTATTAAGAAGTCAGACGATCGGTGGAGATAGAAAATGTTCGGCAAATATCGTTGTTTGCGGTACCTGAAGTTGAAAAAAAAAAAAATTAAAGCGTGTCGAAGCGGATGAACAAAAAAAAAAAAAAAACTTAATTTATAACAACGCAAAATGTTTGTTGATAAACGGTACTGAAAGAAAACTATGCATTACAATACATAACAGGACACGATTGTGATTTTCCCGAATCAGGTACAAAGGTATACTATTTCGGTAAATATTCATAACTTTTGTCCTATTGTTTTTCGCGGAACTTTTAAGTATGTACCTACGTAATCCTTTTAAATTATATTTTATTTGTAAATTATTTTAATATTATTTTATCGTCGTTGCGTTTTATTACAATGTTACGCAGACGCAGTGATTAGTACAGGAAACTCGTGGAATTAACGTTTCTAATTTTTCAAACATTATTCCGAACACATTTTGAAAATATAAACCAAACGTCCACGATAATGCGAACCGTCAGTCCGATATTACAATTATTACAATTGTAATTTGATATTGTTAGTAAACAAAACTGATTTGAAAAAAAATCGGGGTAAAAACAATATCGTTTAAAAATTAAAACAATAGTATAGTATTATTGTTTTAAAGAAAAAAAAAAAAAAAACAACAATAACTTTATTGAGTAATAAAGTTTTCGATTTGTTCGGGTTAGTAATGATTGCAGTAAAACATTTTATTTCACATCAATGTTTTTCTTATTATACTTAAAACGGGAAAGTTTCCCGTTTGTTTTTTCGTTTTTGTACATGTTACGGACAAAGTTTAAAATCGGATAATATCAAATTTTCGTCCAGTAGATCCAATTTCGGGCCGTTATTATTATAGTATCCTAGTGAATTCGGTTATTATAAAACCTAAGGGTACGAATAATATCCGTGTTTGTATTTTGTTTTGTTCGTTTTCTTCGAATTTTTATCTGTTAAGCGTTACTGGGTGAGACACGAAGAATTTTCAATTGTAATAATTCGCGTGCCTCGCCGAAAACTAGGAAAAAAAAAAAAAAAAAAATCACAAACACGGATTAAATAAAATTCTCGATTTTAAGTCCGACAATGTTCCAATTCACTCTCAAATTAAAATCTACACCGCAAAATCGGATCTACCGGATATTATGATATTATTCAATAATAATAACAGTAACATATTATTTTATATTATTGTTTCCGGCGCGCGCCAAACGGACGCGTCTAAAACGCAACACATGTTTTTCGCGTAAAAAATGCGAATTCCATTTGAAAACCACTCTGTGCGCGCGTGTATACTTTAATGGACAAAACGCAACAACGAAGGAATACGTCATGAATTTCGCGCTATTGTTGTTCCGTAATAATATTC
The DNA here is from genome assembly GCA_902439185.1 of Cinara cedri. Lineage (NCBI taxonomy): Eukaryota > Metazoa > Arthropoda > Insecta > Hemiptera > Aphididae > Cinara > Cinara cedri. The sequence goes on along the minus strand of CABPRJ010000976.1, from coordinate 625,211 downwards.
AATTAACTTACTGTGTATAATATAATATTATTATGCAGCATATTGTTCGAAAAACAATTTGAAAACTTTCGGTTATATTGTTCGAAATTTTTCTTTTTATCAAACACCGGACTCATTAACGATGATGAAAAATAAAAATCCAATCAGTGTAGGAAATTACTATTTTTTATTTTATTTTTATTTTTATTATTTTTTTTTTTTTTGTAACAATGGACCGCGGTGTATGGGTAGGTACCTACTACTATGTTTTATAATACTATTATTACATTTAAACGAGAATCGACGTCGTTCGTTCTTTATTCATAAACTGTTTTTTTTTTCTTTTAAAATTGAGCGATCGATAATTTTATAACTATTAAATTAATTTCGTTGTAGCCCCGAAAAAGTATATTAATAACGGTTGACACAGGATTTCTTCCGCCGATCGCGATAACTATAATGTCGTTTAAAAACCGTCATTGTTGTGTAACGGCACAGTTTCATTTGAATTTTAAGTTTAAAAAAAAAAAAGCGTCCGGAGAACCGCTGATTGCGGGTAGTGTTTTTTGTTTTTTGTTTTTTTTTTTTGTTTGTCGTCTTTGCCGTACGTTTCTCGTACAATATTTGTCGGTAAAGCTGGCCACATTTATAATTGAAAAACGGGGAATGCGTCCGATACGTATCGGTCTTTGATACGATGAATCATAGAAATCTAAAACTATTATTCAGTGAAGCTCGATAAACTGCAGGTAAGATTATTATCATCGTATAGTGTTAGTGGCCTTTTTTTTTTTTTGACGATGGTCGAATGCTCCGAAAAAAAAAGCGCCGTAAAATGAACATACAGGCAACGATATTATAGGAAATATCGACTTTCAATAAGAACAAAAGATCACTGCAACTATTTAGCAGTTACGTTATACATTAAAGTGTTGCACAATTGATCGCTTCAGCCATAATTATAAAATTATGACCTTTAGAGCAGAATTTTTTACGTTCAGCAGTTTCTTACTCGAAGATTGTAGTGTTTTTATTGCGTAATAATAATACCTGTTCGAAATGGTTACAATCAAATGATAAAAATCCATAATTTAAGAAAATATAGAATAATATTTTTCGAGAAAAATTGAATATTCTCTTCGCCTATTAGTTATTTTTTTTTTGTTTTTGTTTTTGTTTTGTGAACAATTTCCTTTCAAAAAATCAAAACCAATAATACGAAACATTCAATCGTAGCCAGAAATTAAAAATAATAGAATTAAGACGTCCTTGGATAATGGGAACGGATGCAGCCACTGTTATAGGTAATTTGTCGTATACCTGTAAGTAGCGATAAAACAATGCTTACGAAAAAACGATTCTGAGCGGAGTTCAGTCGATAGTGATGCTTTGTCAACATGGCAAAATAATTAAATAGGCTTTTTGTATTTTATTTACCGATTTTCCCAGTTTGCCAACTTTTTTCCCTGTTTTTCACATTTTCTGGGAAAAATCTTAGAAAAATCGAAAAATTTCCTTTATAAAGTACCCAGTGGAATTTTCTTTTAGAAAGATTGATTTCATTAAAAGTCGGAGCAAAACTGCTGGTGGAAAATTTGTCTACGAAAAAAAAAAAAAATAAAAATAACATTGTAAAACCGTAAGTTTCTTCACTCTACTCAGAATCTAAAAAGTCAAATTGAAATTGATAACGTTCATCCGAGCAACACAATACGGCAATTCTGCTCGCGCACGTCAAAACTCGGTATTGTACATTTAAATCGACAAATCAGAATCGACTCGATGTCGAAACGGATATTCCAAAATGCTAATATGCCGTCGGCGCCATACTACACAGAAATACTAACTAATCACATATACGTATTTCCGCGACGCAAACGACGGCGGGTAGAACGGCTGCAGCTTCAGACAATCGAAAACCATCGCCGTCGCAGGATACCCGGCAGTTCTCCAGCCCCGAGTATATTTCGTTCTCCGTCAAGACTCGAGGGCGTGTACGTGCTCTCGTCTAGCCGACATACCGCGTTCGTCTGCGTGGTTTTCGCGGTTTGGTTTTTTCGAGAGCGCACTTAAACCGCGCAATTCCGGACGGTCGTCCGATGATTGCACGCCGCGGGTGAAATGCACACGAATCGCAGTTGTTTTACGGTAATGTACGGAGTCTAAAAATAGAGTCTAGATAATAATAGGAAGGGCTGTCTGGTCGGATAGCGGCCATTTTTCGTCCAAACACGGATTACGGACAATAGGCGCCTGTAAATATTTTAAGCGACAAGTATTTTATGAAACGGAGTGACAATTTTACTGAATACAAAAAAAAAAAAAACCGACCGACACGCGTTGCACGATAAACTAACGGAGGTGAAATGTCGGGAACGTAGATGGGAAATCTAATGCGCGCGTGCGCCCAACAATCAACTGTTGCTGACGAAAAACGATTCAGAGCGGAGTTTTTTTTTTTTTACACACGTTTTAACGGCGGTTATTTTGAAATAATTCATTTTTCACGTTCGCGGCCGGCGTTGGACAATTTACGTTCAAGGGCCGCCGTCAAGGCTGCGCGCTCGCGCGTTGTTACCGGGCGTGAACCGGACGCGGGTGAATTCGGACGTCCGCTTGTTGTTCGGCATTAAGCGGCGCCGCTTAACCGGATAACGGACGCGCGATTCGCGTCCCGTCCGCGGGGTGCGCGTGCGGCACACGCGGATTTCCCGCATTGCCCAATGAACGTACGGTTACGCGGTGCTACGCGGTATCGTAGCTCCGACTGCGGGACGGCGGCGCGCGCGGCCGTTCCCGGTATAAACCGCGCCGCGGAGATTTTCCCGACCGACGGACCGATGTCGAATGACGACGGCGATACCGGTTTCGCGTATCCGCGGCGCCCGGCAAGACGGTGTTAGCGCGTGCGCGCGGGGTGCGGTATCGCGCGCATTACGCGGGCTCAGTGACGGGCCGCGACTTTTCCACCGGGGTACTTTGCCCCGGCCGTCGACGCCGACACGGGGCGATTGACGGCGGGACGGCCGGGACAACGGGCGATGCCACGTTTCTGCACACCGAACGTCGACGAATGAACGCCCGCCGTTCGCGTATTCGCGTATTCGTTTGCGCGGCGCGGGTTCCGCGTCCCGACGCGGCGGCGTGCGGAAGACGCGACGGAAATCGCCGCGGGCGGACGGGTATTGCATGTAGGCGTATGGTGCGTTGCAATCGCGCTCGCTCGACAACGCGTAACGGACAAGAAGCTCGTGACAGCCCTTGTGTCGGGTCGTAACGCGACGCGCAGATCCACTCACTGTCCCGCTTCTCGCCGTCAACCGATCCCGAATTCGTGTCCGGCCGGGTGCGCTCTCACGACCGTACGGTCGACCGGTGACCGTCGGAGAGATGCGATTCGGGGACGATCGAGTTTCGGGATGAATACCCAGATGATGTGATTTTACGGGAAAGCCGGCGGTTAAAAGAAATCTCAGCACCGAGAGGAGTGGTTACCGGTATAAAAACGCGTTTAGGAGGAATCGTCGGTGTAGACGTTATTTGATTTACCGTGCGGTTTTCCTAATACCCGGTGGTGAAAAACACCGGGTTAGGTTTATATATCTTTGTTTTTATTGTTAACCCGAAATATAATTTCAAAGGCGGAGTACAATATTCATAATATAATAATACACTCGCTGCGTTGGCTTTTTGAAAGTTTCAAGTTGTTTCGTCTACGAGTAAAGTAACAAAGACGTATAGTAATAGATTGATGAGCTTAAATTAAACGCTCCGACAACAATAATTCGGCCGAGGCCCAGGCCGTGATCGATTTTATTTCCGTCTGTTTCTGGATTACCCTGGAGCAAACTATCGCGATTAACACTGCTTATACTATCCCGCACAGAATCGCTTTTTTTTCGTCTTTAATAACCGTCGCATTCAGTATACGGATTTAATTGTCCTACCTTTATAAAAACCCATTTACAACTGGAGCGGCCTACTCGTAAACCGTATCGAATTAAAATTATTATTATTATTATTGTTATAAAATTTAAAAAAAAAAAAAAAAACACTTGATGAGGTCCGTGACACAAACGTTATATTGTTTATTTCAAGTAATTTCGCATAAAGCGTTTGAACTCTATACAAAACCATTTTTGCCCTTTTAATATGTTTGTTTTTTTTTTTTTCGTTTGTGTTGTTTGTTTTACGTGCGAACGTGTTTTTCATCGCGTGCCTACTCATAAAACCACCGGTGGCTAATAGAAATAGTATTTTCCGCGAAATATGGATCCGTTCTACGGCGTCGTTACAATATTTTATCCCGCGGAAACACGCAGACGCGCAAAACAAAAACGGCATTTAGATGCTCGTCGGTTTTTCACTAATATTCGGAATGCTCATATATCGGGGAAATAAACGCGGCGATTTATTTCCGTCCGCGGCCGACACGGTGCCGCGTAGTCGCAGTGGGTTTCCGTCCGGTGCTCGCCGGGGTACGGGTAATGCAACGAACGATTAATAATCGAACGCGGGTAACCGAAACGGTTTCGTGTACCATAGGCGGTTAAGCAAACGCCGAAATCGTGACGCGGTGTAGACAGTAGTCGTCTGGAAACTCCGTCCTCCACCACCCATCTCGCCGTAATCCGTTATATTCCATTAAAGACACGTAAACCGAATGCGTCGGACGTCCTCGGCGCACCCTCTAGACAAACACTCGTCTTATTGCGTCGCGCGGCCGCCGCACTCACGCCGTACTTGCGCCGCGCGTGCACGTGAGTGGGTGACACGGATATTTACATGTTTTATAATAATATTTACGACGGTGGGCGACGCATACAACGCTGTACACGCACGGTGTGTATAGAGAACAGAATAACGGGACGCGGCGTTATTTCTGTAATACCGCCGACACGTGGAAAGACATCGAAATAATATCATTGTCAACGCTGAACCGGAACACCGGATAAGACGCACACGGCGATGTTTTTTTTTTTTTAGTTTGGTTTTATTTTTTTCGATTCACGTTTATGCATGAACGGCATTCGACTAAAAAATTAATTTCCTGTAAATATGCCTGTAATTTTTTCGGAAACTCAATAAATAAAACGCACGTTTATCGGAATCCTTATATTTTCGCTCGTCCAGAACCGGTAAAACCAAACGGAATGACTTCCGTAATGTGTCCGTCCGTCCGTAGACGAAATTCTCTACGAAAACGCTCATTTGTCGTTTTATGATCCGCGGAAAATTCCCGGTACGTAGAACATCCGTTTACAACGCTATAAAATATTCACGTATTCACGTTTTGCCGTTCGGTTCGAAAAATCATTACGCAAAATGACGTTTCTACTAAATAACACCCGTTCGCCAATGCATAATTTTCCACCCGTTATGACAATATGCACAAAAGCGTATCTTTCCCGGTTTTGTCTGTTCCGACGGAGATTTTCCAAAAATAAATAACTCGACATTATAATTTCCCGTGTACATATAATTGAAAAAAAAAAAAAAACTACAATAATAATGCAAAATCCAAAGACTCCCTCCCATGCAGTGAAACACGTAGGCTAAAATAATTTCAACGCAGTATATAGGAGTCCAATTAAACGTAACGATTCCCGTCTGATAAGCTCGGTATCCGTTATTCGTATGCAATACAATTGTAATGTCTGCGGGGCCATGATATTTCCGTTGCGGTCGGTCGCTCGCCGTCGGGAAGAAAATAAAAAAAAAAATGTCGAAATCGGTCCGCGGCGCGTTCGTGACGAATCGGAATTGCCCCCCCCCTCCCCATTTGCATTCCAATATGTGTCAACGACGCGCGCCAAGACGTCGCCCGCCCGAAAAAAAATTCTCATCCGACGCGGAAAAATGTATTTGTCGTATTTCGTTTTTCTCGTCGTTTTGTTATTATTTTTTTTTTTTTTTTTTTTATCCGCCACCACATCCTCGCGGGTCCCGGGGATTACTATTAAATCGAATAGCAATCGTATTTCGAACAGTGGCGGTGGCGTCGTCGTCTGTCTGAAAAGAACGATTTTTCTATTGTGTAATAATAATATGTTTTTTTTTTCTCCATGCACACAATCTTTTACCCCGAAATTCTAAACACCACACTCTAACCACACACGTTTATACATCGACCCCGACGATGTAGAACCGTCGCCGTTTCTATAAAAAAGCTTGACGTTTTAAAAGTCCGTCCTTGACGGCCGAGATGCAGAAAAGGTACGTACCACATACACACCTACCGTGAATTTCGGGTCGACTTCCTTTTCGGACATAGGATTGTAATTTGTATTATAAATGTATAATGACCTTTTTTTTTTTTTTTGAGAAGGGATTGACATATATATTTATATATGTACATATTTGTGAAGGCGGAAAGTTGGCAAGACGTAACATTCGAATATAGAATAATTTAGTCTATAAAACTACTATTGGGAGGTGACGTCAACATGCGTAGGTATATTAATGAAAACTTATCAAACGGAAATAAGTATTGTTATTGTTAAAGCATTAACAATATGTTATTGACATCGAAGTTGCTATCGAGCAAATTAAGCAATATTTTATACACGACTGTACGCGTTATTTTTGACCCATAATAATCTATGCGTGAGAAACTTGATTCACGACAAAAAAAAAGACAACAGAAAATTTGCTGTATGGAATCGGGAAACATATTTTTTCTGGTACACAGCAATGACATAAGAGCATACGAACATGTGCACAGTTTTGAAATATATTACTTGTAAAACGACAAATTCAATATCCTCTCTTGTTAAAGAAATAAATGGTACGAATGGTTGGAATATGTTTAAAGAGAACGGTTGAAGATTTATTGAAGAATGTTTTTACGGAACAAATAAATAAGAAACGACCACTTGGTTAGGCCAAAAATCAGATAGAAAGATGCTCTGGAGTCAGGGCATATAATAGACAACTAAGTTGTTGGAGTAGAACAAGAAGAAGACAAATTTAGTTTTTATACTGAACATTGATCACTAAGGGGCCAATGTGAAGATGTCAGTAAAAAAATATAACTTTCTTAATAATAATGAAAAAAAAATAATAATAATAATAAATTCTATGCATTTGTCCTGTCCGTGTCTCTGCTCACAAAAAGAAAAATTAAAATTAAAAAAAATAATGTTAAACTGTGTGTAAAACGCTTTGTTAATAATATCGCCAGAGCTTTCGGAAAATTAGATAGGTATCGACCACAAAAGAAAAAAAAATCATCTATAATCTATACCATTGTTTGTGTGTTTGTGTATTCGGAAAAACAATAGAATATGAGATCTCAAAGGTCACAAAAATCTCGGGTCGGGTGTAAATTGCGAACCCAACACTCCGGCGAATCACAGCCACTGATACCGACATTAAATCTACAAGCAATTGAAAAAAAAAAAAAAAACAATTTTCAGCGGGACTCGATTAATTTATAAGACTACGGTATAAGCCGTTTTTCACTATTCCCTTATCGTAACGACGTATCGTTAATTTGGTTTAATTTATTTTTCCTTTTGAAATTTTGAGAAAAACTGTCGCACGTCGGGAATCTAAGAAAATCTTTTGAATAAAATATACTTAAAATTTAAGTAATCAGGACCATTTTTTTCAACGCCGAAAATCGAGTGTGAAGAGAAAAAATATAAAAACATACGAGAAGCAGAGTTCCGTCAATAGAGTCGAATTTTCTGCCACCTGACTTGTTACCGTTTCAAGATTCCGTGTTCACTATTATTCATACGCAACTGAACGAAAGTTCTCGACACTTTTATTAATAATACAATACTGAAAGACGGCAGAGTCGGGAGCTGAAAGTTCAAATCGACTTTAAGACATTTACACAAATTTTAACTAAGTCATTTACTTGTACGAATCCGCATGGATATTGAAAACCGGCATTTTCCTGCGAAAACACTAAATTTGAGCACGAAATTCCACGGGGAAATTGGAAACGTTCGAAAGGAACATTCCTGATACACATGCACCCCGTACAGACAATTTCATTGTACCGCTCGTTCCAAATAAATCCGCTTACGAACAACGCTAACCGCTTCCTATACAACTGCATCGATACGTTTCGAATTTCGCGTCTCGCCGCGACAAAAGTTACGGTTTTTGTTTTTTTTTTTTTTGTTGCGGCGACGGGTCGGGAATTCACAATAATCATAAATAACGTTATACGCGTTACGCGGACGAACAATTAGCGCACGGAAAGCGGAACAATTAGCGCACGGAAAGCGNAAAAAAAAAAAAAAAAAAAAAAAAAAACAATATAAAACGCGACCGACATGTTTTCCCGGGGCCCTTTGTTCCCGGCAATTAATCCGTCCGCGCTTGTGCGGTACCAAGCGAAATTGTAATAACCGCTCGTTTGCATAACGGGACGCCGCGCGGCCGCACGTCTGTTATGACGTCGACCGAGGAACCGGGACAAAAGTAGAATTACAAAGGGGATTTCGGTTCCCCGGAAATCCCGCGCTCGGGACTGTCGAGCACTCTCACGCGAGACCGCGGCGCCATCGCGTTTACCGTGGAATTTCCTAACATTCCGTATACGTTTTCGGGAGAGCCGGATGATACGCGACCGAATGGAAAAAAAAACAAAAAAAAACAACACGTTGACGTATCGTTTCGTGTAGTCATCGCGCGTCATTTCAATCGGTGTTCGTTTCGTCTGGAGGTATCGACGGGAGTATCGAGGCCGCGAGATCGCGCTGTTTGTTTTTACATAGAAACGTTTCCATGCGTATGTATACAGGCGTGGTTATTTTATCGCGAACCGGCCAGCGAAAAACCGTGCGGTTTTTACCATTCCCCGACCATCCCCGATCCAAGACCGTTACGACGCACGCAAGGTTTAGAAAAATATCATCTGTTTTGAATCTGTCATGGAAATGAGGGAAGATGGCCAATCAATGTATACAAATCTGGAGATTACAAACCCGGATAGTACGGTTCTTGAATCGGGGGTTTAACGCTAATCGAAACACGAACCGTACAAACATAGAATGTAAAAGTCTGGAACGTACGAAACTTGAAAAACAATTTTTTATTAATACAGCGTCGCCAACTTCGAATAATCAAATCTGAATTTCTATATCCTGCAATCATATTTTATGTATATATATATATCCCGATTTTGCTATTTTCGCCCAGCCACTTAAATAATAACGCTTAATAATTGTTTTGTTGAAAAAAAAAACAAGAGATCAAATTCACTTTAAATCCTCCGAGAAAAATGTCGGTCCGTGATGAAATTCTCACCCTGTACATAGATAATATCGAGACGATAAAAAATCATTTTCTAAAACAATCCAGTTGGGTTTCCGATGGTTCACGACTTTACACATTACATATTATTACATTCGTATAATACACTACTAGATTCGTAGAACTCGTATTAGTTACAATAAGACCGTGACGGGCAAAATTGAATCGTATTCTTGAGCATTCCGAAATAATGAAAATATCGCCAACGACAATAATACGAACACATTGAAATTAATATCATTTCCGTCTGACCGTTCGTGTGAAAGTTTCATGTCGTTTATTACACCTGCAGTGTACATTATTTATTGGCGAAACAAATAAAAAGCGCTGTTCACATACACCACAGTGTCTCACGAAGATAATGTGATCATAGCAATATCTTGGAAAGTATTAACTTTTTTCGAATTTTTTTTTTTCTGACAATAAAAAAAAACAATTGACTCTTCAATTTTGAATCATTATTATTTTGTTCGCGATTATTTTCGGAGGTGAACTGGCCATTAACAAAAGTAGTTACTTTTGATATCAAAATGACAATCTTTATTCAAAATTATTTAAATAAACGCAGGGTATCAGACTTCGTCTATACTATAATATTATTAGTTTCAATTTAGTCTGGTGTTGTAATTTTCGATTATCGATTATCGATTTATCGTTTAGAATTATATATGCAATTTATTAATATTCCCTACTACTTTTATTTATTTCGTCTTATATGTCTTATATTTTAAAATAAACTATATGAACGAAATTTAAATTCACATAACCAAATTTTGTGAATTTGTTATATTCGATTCTGAGTACAGCGAATAAGAAGTTGTGTTCATTTTATCGAGATTATTTGTATGAGATATATATTTGTTTTTCTCGAAAACCTTGTTATTTCTCAGTTAGTACCTTAAAACAATGCGATAATATTATTCGCATCGTTCCTTAAAAGATACTGATATTTTAACCGGCTGTTAAAAAATATGTTTAGATTCCCGTCATTTTTTCTATGAACCGAACAAAAAAAAAAAACTGCAAACAAATATTGAGAGTATAACGGTTAATATTCGTTGGATTACCTTAGATACAAATGAAAAAAATAAAAAAATACAACAGCCTTTTTTAAAAACATTAAAAATAATAATTTAATAATTAGTGTTATTGTTATTAGTCTTATTTTAATGTTCGTGAAGTTAGGTGACGGGAATTGAACAACAATTATTTTTCCAATACCAATATTTAGTGCTGAATTAGTGCTGGCGAACGGTACTATTTGAGAAATTAGTGCTCTGGTTAGAAAAAAAGTTACGCGATGGCTTTTCTTCCGTGCGCTAACTCTCTACAGCGGATACAATATCAGCAACAAAATTCATTATAATACCAATTTATAATTTAAATACACTGTAGTATTAAAATTTGGCACATAATTATCGCCAAATTAATGTACTTACTACAAATGGTTCACATGTTTTTTTTTTTTTTTTTGGTTACTAATTGTTTAGTTTTAAAAATAATTGGGAAAAACCGGAAATAAACGTAAAATAAAAAAGAAACAAATACTCATATATAAGGCGTACGATTTCATTGTTTTATATTTTTATAACTTATGTATTATTTATGTGTGTTTAACTTTTTAGTTTGGCCGTAAAGTGAATATTGAATTTTACGTATAAAAGAATAAATAAAAAGACGTTCTAGGAGGTCTGGAGACGAATGCAGTCACTATTATAGACAATTGAATGTATACGTGTAAACAACAATGAATCATTGTTAACGAAAACATGTTTCTGAGCACGGTTCAGTTAACAGTAATGCTTCGTCAACAATGTACGTATAATATTATGGTAAAATAATTAAATACGCTCTATATATTTTCTTTAATACTATTTGTTTTATATTTTATCGATTTTCCCGTTTTTCCCGCGGTTTTCCGGATTTCCCCGTGCCTTATCCCGGTTTTTCATATTTGCCGGGGAAACGCTTGGAAAAATGTAAAAATTATCTTTCGAAAGTACCTCCCCACACCGACTTCCTTTCAGAAAAGTCGCTACATTTAGAAATCCAAGGAAGTCTTCTGGTAGAAAATTTGTTCAACATCTTTGTTAAACCATACGCTTTTTCGTTCCACTCAGAATTTAAAACTAATTCTACATAATATAATTCTGCTTCTCAAAATCGTATTTTGATTACGATGATTTATCGTTGTTTTGTATGTATATTTAAATGAAATTATCCTATATCATACACCTTTTTAACTTTTCCCATTTATTTTACTACAGTGGCTTGGTTAGGTTACCCATGGTGAGATCTAAGTTTGGCTTATTTAATTTTGAATTTTGATTTACTCGTTATAAATTATGAATATAAATATGCGCAATATTTAAAAATGTATAGCGAAACACGTGGCATACTTTGTCGTGTTTGTTTGTTTGTTTTTTTTTTTTTTTTCTTATTACAACATAAACACATAATTGTATTTTTCAAAGAGGAAAATACAATTAACAATAAGTTTCCTGATCTACACGTTAAAAATACGTATAGCGTTGTGCGAACAGGTATACAACAATGGACGTGACACAATAACTTTGGGGTGAATTAAAATTTAAACTTTAATGAATATTCACGACAAAAAACAACGTCACTCGGGTATTCAGCACAAAACGTTGCAGAATTCGGTTTTAATGTATAACACAAAAGTTTTAATGGTAATTGTACAATGTGTACCTGTATAATGCGAGCTATGCCAGTATTCCTGAAATACCTAAACTTTAGCACAATGTATTGTTAGGTTGTGGAAAATGTCTTCACTTGAAATTACCGAATTGGCTATTTTTTTTTTGTTTTTAATCGACAACCGGACCCTTTAGAAATTAAGATATTTAGTTTGTTTTAAAATACTATGCGATCGTCAGATTCGTTTAACATTGTACGGTTCAGAAACCCCGGGAACATTTCACGCTCGCCAAGTGCGCTTCCCTAACTTGTTTTTTTCCCCCACTGAGTGAGTATATTTGTTGTTTACGTTGGAAAACACGACGCGCGACGAACGTATAAAAGCGAGAGTAAATAATAATACGTTTCGAACGGGTCCATAAACGTATCGATACGAGAGTACGTGCATTATAATACAACACTGCGATATAGGTAAAAATATGATGGCCGTCATAAAACCCATAAAACAAATCGATTGTTATCGCGTTGTGGCACGTACTTAAAATGTTTTTTTTTTTTTATTTTAAATTCCGCGCAGAATATCACGGCAAAACTCTCGGTTTTATAGTGCGATTCGTGCTGGGGTTCTGTTTTTCCCGTAACGGCAAACCCCGTTCCCGGGGGGGCGTATTGCGATGACTGCGACGAAAAAAAAAAAAAAAATCAATCAATCAAATAACCGTCGCAAACGCCGTGTTGCTTTTGCTTTTTTCCGCGTCCCGTATTTAATACGATCATTTCACACGGAGCCCGGAACACTCGGCGGTACACAATGAGACCCGGATCGCTTTAGACATTCTCCCGAGCAGTTTCTCATGCGAGGCGGCCGGTATAGGTGAAAACGGCCCCGATATTTTTTTTTTTCGGTCGAACCCAACACTACGTTACGCCGATTGTAGCGATTGTATGCTTGTAGCGTGTTTACTCGACACGGCCTCGAGTCGGGAAGTGGTGGCTCGGTTGCGTTTCGGGTACCGGACCCGACAGCTCCCCCCCCCCCCCCCNCCCCCTCCAACTTGGCCCTGGCGGCGAGCACCGTCGGGGTGACCCCGCGGTGCGCGCGAGTTTTTTCCGCGCGTTTTCCCGCCGATTTCGGCCCCGGAATCGATATCCCGCAGCGCGATAATCGACTTTTTTTTTCCCTTTTTTTTCTCCGTTCATCGAACGCCGAGACGCCGTCACGAAACGGTCCCGTACACGGTATCCGCCGGCCGTCAACCGTCCCGGCGGCGGCCGCGCGACGACGCCGATATCGCGTTCATTAGCGCGGCGGCGGATCCCAATCCTGCCCGCGCGGTAACGTCGCAACGTCGCGTGACACGCGCTGGCATACGCGTCCAGATCCGTCTGTACGCGGACGCGGCCCGGCCGGGCGCCGGGACATCGGCCGCGCCGCCGCAACCGCGCGCGCGGTAATTATTACCGTCGCCCCGGTCGCCGCCGTCGTTCGAACGCTTTACCGTCCGCGTTCAAAACGCGACGATGCCAATGAAACGTTTTGTTGTTTCGCGTCTGGCGGCGGCCGCGTTTCCGGAACCGGTCGCGTGCGCGCGCACCCATGCCGGTCGCACGGTGACATACGACGCGTAACGTGTAACGAACGCGCCCGGAAAGGTTTCGCCCGGGACCGTCGGAAATATCCTTTCGAAGGTCGTTAAAAAAAAAAAACAATAATAATAATAATAATAAAAAAGAAAATCAGCCGATCGTCGTACGTCCCAGCGTAATATAAATCTCGGTTTTTCGAGAGAAACGAAAACGGAGATTTATCGTTCTTCGTTAGCGTGTACGGTTATGTGCGCGTACACGGACCGCGTATATTATGGGACGCGACGCTATCGACGCGGTTTTCGAGTAAAATAATACGAAAACATAGTAATAATAATAAAAACCTATTGATCGATATAACAACGTAACGGCGAAAATTGACCCCCGTGATTTATCGCCTTCCCCGATAAAATTGCATTAGCTATATTTCCGCGCCCCCCCACTCCGTAAATAATCAACGGCACATCAATCGGTGTGTAATTTTATTACGATAACGAAGCGGAGTGCTTGTGCAAAAGGTCAATCGCCTAAATTCTTCTCAAAAAAAAGATCTTAATTGCCCGGGCCACCATTTTTAGATAGTATAGTAAATCGCGATCCGGAATGCGATGTGAAGATACAAAGTGATACACAGCGGTTTAAAATCGAAAAAATACAAAACTATGCTTTAAACGAATAAAATACAAATGAGTGGCCGTACCAGGGATTACTGGCAATAGTAAGTACGGTGTACACTGTGTTAATATGGAAAATGAGAAATGTCAACTTTCGTACAAAAGAACCGATTGTGCGCTATCAGTTTAATATTAGAGTGATTTGGTTTATTATCTTACTTAAAGGTAAGAACATCGACATCTGTTCGTTTTTTAGCAAAAATTTCGCGTTTTTCCTCTAAAAAAATTACAAATTAAATATTCTTACCTTTAAATTTGATAACAGGCCCAATTGACTCTGATGTTTAAACACGAAATCGGTTCTGTACCAAACGAAACGTTGGCATTATCGAATATTCAAAATCATCCAAGACGTTCACGACTCATGTGGCACAATTACCGATGACGTTTTAAAATTCCTCAACCGAATCCCGGTTTTCGAGTTAAAATGTTTTATGTGATTGAGTTTAATTCTATTATACATATGTATTAATACAGTTTCTTGAAAATTAGTAAACTACCACGTCCTATGAAAATGGGATCGAGTGCAGCCACTGTTATAAGTAGAATGGCCAGATTGAAAATTCGGGGAATACAGGACCATAAAAAAAAAAAAAAACATTAACAAAGATGATTTTTTTATGATAATTAGCAAATGAACCATCTAAAAATACTTTTTATTACTTTTTTATTTATTGTTATACAGTAACGAAATAAAACAAGTAATCTGTAGTTACTAGTAAACTATAATAACGGCTAACCTTGGTAACATTTGTTCCTAATATTTAAATGACTCAAATAAAGTAGTAATATTTTTTTTTAGTATTATTTAAAATTAAGGAATTATAACATCTAAATGACTAATGAGATATTAAAAAAAATAAAAAGTAACTTATTTTACTGACAAAATTAAGTACTTTTAGCGCAGGAAGCTTCGCGATCTTTTGTCAAATATTATTGTGAAGAATGAATTTTTTTGATTAATGCTGGATTTTGTGCAAAAATATTATGAAACCCCGAGCACTTTTCTGTAAAAATTGTTTGACGACTAGAGTTGCTTTAACGTGTACCCATAAGTAACGATAAACTATTGCTTAAAACGAAAAACGATTCTATTTTAGTAAAACAATTAAAACTCCTCAGTTGGATTTCTTTTTAGAAAAATTGCTATCATGATAAATTGGACCGAAATTGCCGGTAGAAAAGTTATGCACAGAGACTAAAAAAATCGTAATATTGCTCAAATATATTCCAGTTTTTCTTAGTTTTTTTTTTCGGTTTTTCACATTTGACGAGAAAAATCCAGAGAAATCGTTAAATTACCTCCTTAAAGTACCTCCCCATATCGATTTCCCTTCAGAAAGGATGCTAAGCATAAAAATCGGAACAAGATCACAGGTAGAAAAGTTGTCCACAGCAAAAAATAAATAAATAAATAAACATCTTTGTAAAACCATACAAGCTTCTTTGCTTCACTCAGAATTTAATAATGACGTCACCGTGATGCATTGCCACGACGTCGCAACGCGTGAACGAGTATATCAGATATTAAGATTTTACTAGGTGTGCGATTTCTGTGATAATTGCTACAGGCTCGGATCGAATTCTCGTGTACGAAACGATACCGTCTCGAGTTTTCATTAACGTATAATTCTCTTCTCCTTGTATATATCGCCGCGATTCGTATCGCAGTGTGGGTGCCTGAATACTGCGCAAAGGTCATCGTTGATATTATTGTTATTATCGTTATTATTTGGGTTCGTTCGGCCTTCAAGATCAGTCCGTAATCTCACGACCAATCCTCCGACTATTGCTTCAGCATTCGAAAAAAATCCTAGGGTTTTACTACGTCTATCCACCGCACGTCCGGCCTTTCCAAAGGTTTTTTCCCTATCGCAGAGTTCTGCGTCAACACCGCAAGGTTTCTCCGCGCATGTCCGGTCTGCCGAAGACTTTCTTTCGACGGCCTCTAAAATATGTTTTTTCCAAAACGTTATCTGCATATTCCGTACAGGTACGTACACCGTTTTGGTTTTCTTCGAGCCCGATTTCCGGTCATATTATCCATTACTGGGCCAAAGATATTTCACATTGTTGGTCGTTCGAGCGCGGATCGTGCATTTTTAAACCGATTCTTTACGATACATATCCGTAGGTAATTTGATCGGATTAACGATACCGACGAGTTTTGTAAAGAGTAAATTCGGATTCGGACAAAGCCTATTAATCGTAATTTAATCATATCGATCAATGATCGGCGATCAGTGAATGTAATAATATTATGCAAGACTAGAAATTAACTTTTTAATTTTAACTTAGCTTGTATACATTTTTTTTTTTTTTTAAAGTTAATATTAACTCAATTTTTTTTTTTTGTTTTACATTCACGGACATATTTGACTAACGAATTGAATACCATCAAGATAAGTTAACATTTTTTGTAGTTCAAAGTATAAAACAAGTTAAAAAAAAAAAAAACTCAAGTAAAAGTTAATAGTTTAATCTGCAAAATAAACTTTTAATTTTTTAATAGTTATTTTTTTTTTTTTACAATAAACGTAACTTAGTCGAATTATTATTGTACGTTAACTTGCCGAGCCTTTGTACTATTGTGTTTTATTTTTCTTACAATAAACGTAAATAATAAATTATTACTATTTCATAGAAAATGCAATTTTTTTCAAGCGCATTATCAATACGTATAGGTCTATAAAAAAAAAAGTTGTTTCCCAAAAAACAAAATATTTACGACCTTTTAAAAAATATTACGCGTTTCTCGCGATATAATCAATTTTACACGATTTTAGTGTATTATATTATGTATAGGTCTCTTTAAAAAAAAAAAAATGTTAAATAAATATTAAATATTTTCCATATTATTTTATAGTGCGCTTTTATTGAGCGAGTATATTATTTACGATAAACGCGTGTATAACTTTAGCGTGAAGTAGGTGGCGTGCAAAATTTCAACGATTTTTTTTTCACAAACAATATTCTATATTATATATATCAGGGAGATTCTTTTATCGTGATCCGGCATTTTTCTCAGACAAATTTGATTATATTTCGTTTAAAGAAGATTTTTTCATATTTTAGAAAATGTGATAGATTGCTATTTGAAAATTTAAAGTGGTAATTGATTTCACGACTGAAACCGAGAGTAAACGAAAAATCTGCGGTAATGTAGAACGTTCTCGAGGGGTTTTTTGTTTCTTAAATTTTCTAGAATTAATCACTAAATGTATAATAATAAAGGGCAGTCATCGAGTTCGTGAAATTATGCAGGTGATTTACATAACGTAAGGCATTCATTATCTCTGAAAATAGTAAATTTTTTCGGATTTAATTTTTTGGATCATTCAAGAAACACAAATAATTTTAAAATATTACAGTTCGGTTATTTTTTAATGTCCTTTTTTAAGGAATAAAATGGCTAAATAATTAAGATTTTTGATCTGTTTATAACACAAATTTTCATATTGAAATTTCTCATTTCCATTATGACCCGTCGATGAAATATTCTGCTTTTAAGACTTGGCGGGAGAAGAGGAGTGCTGCTTTGTTTGCGTTGAAGACGTAACGAGACATTCCAATACTGTTCCATTCCTCTTTCTTCATCGAAACTTAAAATCGAAAAATCTCAACAATAAGTTGACAAAAAAATTTAAAATGTCAACACCGAATTAGATTTAAACGAATACTCCACCTATTTGTGCATTTTTTAACACTGGTTGCTATTTGAAAAATCAAAACTGAGAATAGTAGTTTCACCCTTAACAAAAGGGTGGCAAAAAAAAAACGAAAGAATAATGTGCCGTTTAAGAATAAGTTATTAAAGTTATTTAGTTTACACTTTCCAAGAAAATGAATATCTCACGTTTTGTCGATCACTCTGTATATTCTACGTACCGGGCCGGCGTCGGCGTATCAATATAATACCGTGTCCAAAGCGATTAACAAAATTTTAACAATCGCCGACTTGTACGAGAGAGATAATGATACTAAGTAAATACTATTCGTAAAATATCGTAAAAAAAAAAAAAAAAAAATAAAAAATCTATGGATACTGTTCGATTTCCATATTTGTAGTTATACGTATATTTCATACGGCCCACTCGTCGTCGATATCGTTTCTCCCACTCGTTGTCTAAAAAAAGTTCGACTATTATGTTATTATGACTATTGTGTCGCCGAGGAACATTTTAATAGCGCTGGGTCAGGTGATGGTAAAAAGCTAATATAATTTTCGTGTAATAGTCGTGGTATTATCGAACACGAAAATCGTTTTAACTTTTTTTAGTATAATATTTTTTTACTTCGAATGTATTCAAAGAAAAAAATAACAGTGGATTGAATATTATTGCGTATTAATTTGTAACTACGAATTGTCGAGCGTGATAATTTTCCCGGGACACGTTTTGCCACACGGTTAACAATACGCGGATGTACTCGAATCGACGTGATTCGAACGTAGAACGTAAAGAAAAAAAAAAAAAACAAGGTTCTTGACGGATTAGAGATTTTCGATAAATGTGCGATGCAGTAAGAACAATACTATATTACGTTTAGAACGCCGGGATTTCGATGCGCTTTGCGTTGTTTCTTCCAGAAGGTTGCTATATGCGATGGTAATCGTATTGAAACGGATTCGTTGTTGTTACGGGTTGCTTTCGAATGAGAATGTGAAATTTTATTTTAATGAAAAAAAAAAAAAAAAAATTATCCCCCTTTGAAACGAATTTTGTTTCTACGAGTCTATTATAACCCGAATATTATTATTTAAAATACGAAAAGAAATGTTTGCCATGTTGTCCGTCACATAGACAGAATCACAAAAATATGCTACTGTGACGTCCTCTTAAGAGGAAGTGCTACCGTCCGCGATTCGACTGCGAAAACTGTTTAACGCGGACGACAATCGCTTTGGCTATAGGTGCCTAATCATGCGACTAAATATTCGCCATAAAAACAAAAATGGAGCTCGCAGCCGTGCAACGTTAGTTTCGGCAGGTTAGTTTTAAATTTGCATACTATTCGGAAAAAATATTTTATTTATTACCGTTGTTCAATTGAAATATTATAAGTTCGTACATTTAAGAATAACTGGAATGTGGAAAATTATCAAATAATATTATTAGAAAACAAAAATAATAATTAGAAAATATAGGTGGTTTTTTGTACTCCTTTGAGTTATTTATGTTGTAAACTAATAAATTATTGATGTTGAATAATACATTGCCCACTTGAAATTGAAATTTAAGTGATGTCATTAATAGAGTTCTATAAATGCTAAATCTCCACAGGTTTTAAAATGCATACATCGGTAATAATTCATATTTGCGTTTATTTTAATTTCTAACACTTAAATTATGAATTGTGTTTTAATAAAATAAAGTTTGACTCAATTTTCAATTAAGTTAATGTATTTCGTAATGTCTAACAACTTAATTGAAAAAAAAAAAATAAATATTCAACTTGACTGAGTTCACAAATATCATTGACTTGCCCAGTCATGAAAATCCCCGAATGAAAATCATGAAAACTATCCCGAGTTTAATATTTGTCGGCGTTTCGTATAATAATAAACGAGATTAAATGCTTCATAAGGTTTTAATCATTTATAAACACGCACACACACACAGGTAATAATTGAAAGGGTCAGTGGATGAAGTTGTTGATTACAAATTTTTTTTTTCTTTTTCGAAACTGACACATTATGTCAATAGTTTACTCTTTTTGGCAAATGACGGATGCACGAAAACATTCCAGAACAAAGATGCATGTATTATTTACGAATATAAATTTATGTTGTAATATTGACGAATGTGTTGTAATATGTTAGCTTAACAATTTTAAAAAATTGTTAAGTTAACATTTATCCACCGGACCCTTCAGTTATACACCACCGTCCAGTACGTACAGCGTGATATTATTACGGGAATATATGAATATTATTTATTTATCCGTCTATAGCCCGAATATGTTTTTGAACGTGAACGATTATTCGAACATTTTCGTGATGAAGAAATTTTATTGTTCCGAAAATGCAGAGAGAATCGCTCGTACGCGAACCCTTGAATACGGTACGTATAGGCGCGTCCACTCAAGAATCGTCGGCTTTTGCGCGGAGAGCTGTGTACGCAATATCCATTACATATCCGTCGAGTACCGAGACTAAAGGTATTATAATATTTTCCTCGCCCCTCGTCTTTTTAAACATATTATTATACGTATATAAATATATATTGCATACACGCGCCGACGGTTAATATTATATGAAATGCGGACCACTCTACTCTCTCTCCCTTTTTTTTTCCGGCCGACTGTTAAACGTGTCGTCGCGAGGGGGTGAATTCGCGTTGTCCGCCGCGGATAAAAACAGTTTGGGAGATTTTTTTTTTTACACTTTTCTCTCCCTCTTGCTTTTCTTTGCGACCGACCGGGAGAAAATGCTGATAATTAGTGCTCTTCGCGTGTTAACTGCATTCGCAATGCGTCAGTATTTCCTATGCTAATCCGCCCGGCTAAGAGGGACGACGGTTCTGCAATTGTATATATTAATATTATATCACGTTATATATTATTATAAACACGAGTTTAGTCATTTTATAGCGTTCGGACGACAACCGTGAAATTGATAATGTTTACGAAAATGCGATAATTCGCGTGTACCGTATTGCAGTATACTTTTCAGTTGCGTATTTATACAATTTAAAAAAAAAAAAAAAAAAACCAACGCTGTACAGTGTTTCAGTGAGGAGGGAGTGACGAAAGGGATTGTCGTTCTTGTGGACGAAATATTGGCAGTCCCCACTAGTTTCAGGGTGGGAGGAGGAACGCGTGAGTCACTGAAACGTTTTTAATACAATTTCAAAAACTCGGACGTCGGTTGTGTTAAAAATAAATTAATTTTGATACCACTTCGATTGTAAGTAATCAGAATATTTTTGTTCTTACCCGGCAGGAATATGCGTAGGACAATAATTCAGGGATAAGTGGTGCAGTTTAATTTTAAACCAAATGTATTTGTGAAAACATCTCGGAAGTCTCCACAGTGTGTTTCCCGAAAGTCCGGTTAGGTTTCGTCTGTTCTTCGACGTTTTGTCGATTTCAGCCGAAAACTAAAAAAAAAAACTCTCAAGATCATACGAAACCGGACGCGAATCGTTTCGTGAATAACTCGGCGGTATTAAATAATAGAAAAAACGAAAATCGTCGTGTGCGGGGGGTACTCGGTTTTTCGACGCTCGCGCCCCGCGATCGGAGAGACCGTTTGTTTTTATTATTTTTTTAATATAATTGTACGTATTGTAATAACAATAATCGCGGCGGTCGTAATAAATCACCGAACAATTAGTAGAAAAAAGCGATCCGTTATCTACGGACGGCGCGTGGACCCACGTGGTCGCGTGGGCGGAGACCACCGGCGAAAACAGTGCGGTACACAACGCCGGTGCGGCACCGGTGCAAGTGCAGTGCGTTTTACATGTTCGTCACGCGCGCGCGGCCGGCACCGGGCGATGAATCAACCGGGTGGCGGCGGCGTCGGGTTTTACCTGCCCGGAGTACGCGCCCGAAGGCATTTATCATTGGGCCGTGGGGTCGAGCGTATCGCGGCGTCCGAAAATCAGATATTATTCCGTATAAATACGAAGAAAATGAAGAAAAAAAAAAAAAAAAGAAAAAAAGAAAAAAAAAACCGAACGAAAACAATTTATGCCCGTCGCGTTACGACGCCGTCGTAATAAATTCGGGCCGAGATAAGGATGCCGCCCGCCTAACCTAACGATAATAATAATAATATTTTCGGAAGACGACGTGGCGGGTCGCGCCGTCACAACAATAATAATTATTTCATTATTATTCGGTATATAGACGCGGTTAATGTGTTTTCGCTTTCCGTTCGGGTTTTTAATCTCGCCCGTCGTTTTTTACCGTCGCTCGGCGGAGCGGCGGGTTCCCCGGGCGGATTTCGTGGCCCGCGGGACGGCCGGGAACCCCGCGAGTAAGGTGTTTTATTATTTTTGTTTTTTTTTTTATTTTTTAAGGACTACCGAATGACCCACCCGCAAAACGTCTCGTCACGTTATCTCGGCCGTAAATCCGGATTTCGAATTCCGATATCCGAGTTTTTTTTTTCTCTCGGGAGCGCCTATTATACAAACGCTAAAAGAGCGCATTATTCCGGGGAACGAGACGACGCTTTTCTTTTTCGAAAAATCGCGGTCGTTAAAAACCGACGGGTATTTCGTCTTTGTTTCAAAACGGTGTATTGAACGGGCGATTTTATTCGAAAAACAAAAATAAGCGAGTTCCGCATAAAGTCGATTTTACTATACTGCCCGTTTGATGGACCGAGACGGCACGTGCTCACTGAAAATACGTTTATAAAATATTTGCTGTATATTAAAAAAAAAAAAAAAAAAAAAAAAAAAAAATACCTAACACAGCACGATATCGGAATTTCTAAATTCGAATATCGCATTTCCTCCCGCAGATAGGTGAAACGGAACGAGGATTGATAATAATTACTGACATGCACCGAATTCTGTTCTGCGGCCACGAAATTCCCGCCAAAACGACCGTCTATCCGATTTTCTTCCCGGATAAACGATTCGATATTATTATTTTCATGTCGTACACCGACCGACACAAGTTACGGCCTTTTATCGTTCACGGGTTGGACGTTGAGTTTTAATATAAATTATCGTTTCACCGTTAACGCTGATGGTGCGTGCACCACCGTTGTACTGCGGTGGATTTATCGGAGAGGGGGGCCGCGGTCGCCCCAGACGGTAATTTGATTTCGATTGAATGTCGTCTGAAAGCGTTTCTCAATAGCTGTACGCAGTTAATACGCGTAGACCCCTACCGGAAAATTATTGAAAATCCGCCACTGTTGTTGTAGATCGAATGAACGGAAGGGGCGGTAGGACACACGAATTTATTTGAAATTTATGTGTATACCATTGTATACGGGTGTATTGTTTAAGAGGGAAAACGATTCAATTCACGTCGTTTGTTGTTTCGAACCGGATTACCGCGGACTTCGTTAAAAATTGAAAACCGAAAACAACGAAACCATTTAAATTTCACGGTTTCGCGCAGTTATCACAAAAAACCGATTGGATAATCGAAAAGACCTCTTCCTCTGATCCGTGACGCGACAAAATAGGTGTCTCGTCATTTTTTTTTTTTTTTTTTTTTTTTTTTGGAACGAGATTTCCGGGA
>CABPRJ010000976.1:532963-601667 GCA_902439185.1 Cinara cedri | reverse complement strand
TTTTTTTTTTTTTTTTTTTTTTTTTATTCCCGGGCATTAACACCGAACCTCGCGCGGGCGGCGTACGCGCGCAGAACGGATTTCCGGCGGGAATTGCGTCGGGAAAAAAAAGTTCCTCGTATTATTATTATAATATACGTGTAGCGCGCGAAAACAGCGCGCGTTTATCGTTCTCATTCAAATTCGCCAATGGCGCGTATGATAATAATAATAATAATAATAATAATAACGCGTAGGCCGTGTCTAGAGGCAATTTCGCCGAGGGGCGCGGGGCGGCGGGCGTCGGTATTTCGGCGATCGGCCGGAGGGAGGGGGTGGTGGCGGCGGCGGTCGGGGGCTAACGATGATATTCTTTCCGGAGGTTTTACGCCGTTTTTCAAAACGACGACGGGGACTCAGCTGCGGCGCGTCGTCGTATATAATTTTATTGTGCGCGCATGTCGTTTCGCGTTTTCGGCGGGCGTCGGCGGCGGCACGGCCGAGAGAAGAGTGCGGCAATAAATTAACGTCCGCCGACGAAAAATATCGTTCGCCCGTAAATTACGTCACTATTCATATGCACGCACACACACACACGCACGCGCGCACACACACACGCGCGCGCGCACACACACACGCGCGCGCGCACACACATCATCATATTGTTGTTATTATCCCGCGGGCTGCGTCGTCCCGGGGCGAATATTGCGGTTCACTCCGTCCATCTCTGTCGGTCGTCCTCTCGGTCTCCCGCGGCGGGAGGTGCGGCGGACGGGAAAACCGTAAACGACGAGAAAAACCGCTGCCCCCTCGTGTCCCGGGGAAAAATACCGAGACCGCGTCCGTACACGGCGGGCGTAACGCACGCGGGTTACGACGGTCGGCAATCATTGGGCCGCCAATTCGTTTACGCGTTTCGTACATAATATTTGTGTACATTTTATTGCCCCGGGTATTGATTGGGCGACCGACAAAAGGTATTGTCTAAAGGGTACCCGGGGAGGTGATCGGGCCACGAATGTACGACGGGTACGGCACAGAAATAAATGATTTTAAATGCGTATCGAATGCGTGAATACAAAACCAATCGAACGATTGTTAATTTTTTTTTATAATTATTTAATACCGATAGTGCTCCGCACCGTTTTCAAATAGTAGTGCCGTCAACGTAAACCGATTGTAACGAACGTAAGCGATTTAAATTCGCAATGGCGGAAAAATAACGATACGGTTTAAAACAGTGGTGTACTATTGACGTTTTCCTCTGGTCAAATCCAAAGTGTTTTACCGAAGTGTACTGTTATAGCGGACCGATTACCGGATTCAATAATAAAAAACAGTAGCCCGATCACGGGGTCTACCTGTTGTAAATTTAAATGTTTAGTGGTCCGATTGCCGTATATATTTTTGAAAAAAATTCTCGTCGCGGCCCGATCCCCCGGACGCCCGTCGTAACGTCTTAAACGTCGCGGATCGGACATTTTTTGCGCGTATAGTGCGGATTTCAACCGAACGTTATGTTCCGTACGTCAGCACGTTGTACCAATCGTTTTGATTTTTTTTTTTCGGGAAAAGTACGTCGGTTTTCGAAAACTTTCTCCTATTTATATGTCGTCATTGGTGCGTTTAAATTCCAATTTCGAACGCCACAACACGACGGCTGTGACCGTTTAAGATCCCGAGGGAAGCGAGGAATACGGTGTATTGGGTACACCAAATGGATTTTTTTTCCCGCACCGCAAATATCGCCCGAAAACTTTAAAAGAATTAAAGTTATCGCTTTCAATTAGGTTTTCGTGAATTCATTCGTCGGGTATTTTTTTTTCTCCCGGTAGTTTTTTTAACAATCAGGGTATCTGACAATTTCGATATTGGTTATAGAATTTTCGTCGATTTCCCGCGCGCACTGCAATGAATGAGTTTAACAATTTGCTCATAATCGTTTAATCGTTTTAACGACGGTTCGCCGTCGAGTACGAACGTAAATAAATTAAGTTTATCTGTACAACCGTTTTCTCGGAAAAGTCATAGTGTTCTATAAAATCCAAATTTACCGATATGATCTATGCTTTTTGTTTTTCTTTCGCGAACCGGTTCGACTCTTTCACGGACGACACGGTGCCGCCGTCGACATGACGTGTCGAAGTGTTTTAAACGTTCAACGGTCGAACTAAAATAACCCGTGCGTTTTGAACGATTCCTATTGTTTTTGGATAAAAAAGTGCACGTGTTATTTCGTTCTTCTGTTTATGAAAATGTTCTTTACATAATACACGCGAAACGATACCGAACAACGCGTTCGAAACAAAAACGAAATCGATTTGTTTGTTGTTTTGTTTTTTTTTTTCGAAAAACCTGACGAGAGAACGCCGTACGCGTACGCGCGTAAGACGGCTCACGGACCGCAGTCGTCCGCCGAAGAACAGTGGCGGGACGGACGGCGCTGCGATTAATCGCACAGTCCGCTGGAAATTCGTTGTTGTTCCGTCCGCGGCGGCCGGCCGTCGGACAGAATTTACCTCTTCACCCTCTCCCCCCACACCCCTTCTCGCTCGAGAGAGTGCGTGCGATACACGCTAACCGACCCGCGCCAACGCCGTCCGTCACCTCTTCCTCCCCACCCCACCCCCCCCCAATCGCCCACCGGACGCCGGTCTCGTTTTCAATAGTCGCGAACGTACGCGCAAAGAGCGTCTACGCCGGGGCTCGGGGCCGCGGCGGGTGCGCGTCGCGGGCCGGGGGACCGGACGGCCGCGGCCTCGTTACAAACGGCTGCAACGACGACGACTGCGACGACTGCGACTGGGACGATGACGACGGTCGGATATCCCGCGGCCCGGGCAGGTTAACTACGCAGGTACGCAGGCGGCGGCGGCGGCGGCGGTCGCTCGGCGGCGGGTTACTTTTCATTGTGATTTACAACGTTCCCCGCCGCCCGGTCGGCCGGCCGCCCCGGCGTACGCTTTACGCCGCCCAGCGATTACCCGCGAGCGGGAGAACCGTCCCGAACGGTTTCGGGTCTTTTGTGCGCCGCCGGGGCGCTCGTCGGAATCTCCGCGGGTCCGGCGCGGCGGAGTTTTATTCCGGCGGAATTCGAAAATAAAAACGCCCGTGTGTAAAAACACGCCGCGACCTCGCGTAAAACACTCGCGCGCGTCCACGCGGAAAGTCCGGCCGCGCGCGGGCGACGTATACAGGGCGCGTTCCGCGAACAGCCTCGTCGCGGTATCTCCGTAGGTATCGTACACACGGATATAGGAATCGGACGTCCCCGGTTCCGATACAACACATGGGGTTTCCGAAGACAGTAGAATGTATGTTACCTCGTCGGTTCTGTTGTGGTTACGACGATAAAGATCATCAACGGTTATCAATCGATAATAATAATGACTTGTGAAATAACTTCAGGCACACCCCACACTACCTTGCGTTCTGTCCACGATACCTATGGATATCTTCTGGCAACACAGATAAGCACTACAGACATGCAATAGTTTTATCGAATTCGCGTCATTCGGGGACCGGTTAGATGCATTTATTTTACTTTAAAAAATATTATTTTCGAAAATCCCGAAAAGACGGCGAGTTTATTTGTTTCGAAAACGTTGACGTTTCCAGTTTTTATTTTCGACGAACTCGCGATCTCCAAAGTTTCGGAAAACTATCGCGTACACGATTTAGTATGGGAAATTGTTCAGTCTCGTTGAAACAGATGCGGACGATATCGGACGATATTTGACAGTTTTACTGTAAATCCCGTTTAATATCGGTGCTGGTGCCCGTTAAATTGGTTCCCGATTCCGGGTCAAAATGAACGTTGACCCCTCATCGGTTTAGCTCCCGACAAATGCATATTTCGCTCCCAATACTGTAAAATATTACTATTTAACAAGGGACTCACATACAACTCATATTATTTACTTTTACGACGTCGGTAGTAAATAGTCTGACGCTGTATATCCCCCTACTGTTTTAATATTTCACTCAAATTTAATCTTATCTTACTAGCCGTCGTAACCCATCCGTAGATAATCACCGATTTCTATAACATTGTGAATATTTGATGACTAAAAACGTGGCTGTTTGCGAGTTTGTAAAATGAATTCGGTCGAGAAAATGTTGACCGAAAAGGGGAAATCAATAATTTTGATTGTTAAAAAAGAACGTAGCAAATGTTTTTGGTGGGAAAATGGGAAGGTATGATGCAAGAGGGAATTCAATTAAATCTGTAAACGAAGATAAGCCATTACCAACGAAAAAACGATTTTTAGTGAAGTTCAGTTGATAGTGTTGCAACTTAGTCAACAATATATGTTGTCATAAATATGGTAAAATATTTACAACAATATGCGTTTACATGTCAACAAGGATGGTTTTAAAAAGTTTAAAATAAAATAATAAAAACTTAACAATTACAAAAAATAAATAAAAACGGTTGCAAATGAAAACCTCATTTTTAAACTTTCAATCTTTTTTAACCTAAAGAACCAGGTTTTCCTCACAACCTCGAATATTAATGATAATTTCAAAATACGATCTCTTTAAAGTACGTCCGGAGAACATTTCCTCTAGGAAAAGTGCTATACTTGGAAATCAGAGTAAGCCTTTTCATAGAAAGTGTTTACAAAAAAAAAATATATATATACACATCTTTATAAAACCAATGTATTTTTTTTTTGCTAAACTCATAATCTAAAATATATCTTAAGTTTTCAAAAACCCCTAAAAAATGTATTAAAACGTTAAAAACGTAGTAAATCGGATAACGTTAATATCGTACGTAAGCTATGTTGCATACATATCATAACCACGGTGAGGTCGACGAAAATAAAATCGAACGTCAAATAATGAGCAATAACTTGAACCGCAAGTCCGCGGAAAATACGTTGTGCTCGCCGTTCCGAGTTAACGCGTGCGCGTCCACTGGAGGGAACAACACAAACGCAATGGTAACCGAAGGTTTAACACGTCCGGTTTTAAATAACCAATAACCGATTGGTGACCAATATCGTTTTGAAAAAATAAAAATATAATTGAAAAAAAAAAAAAAAACTAGTAAACTAGAAAACTGCGTTCAATAGTGAATTCTCGGGAGACGAATCGAGGGCACATATTCTAAACGGTTTTAGAATATACGGGACCGCCCGTATCCGTGAGCCGATCCGAACGCGCCCTGGTAAGACGGACGGCAGGCCGGACGCATTACCGCGCGTTCCCTCGGCTCTCGAAACGTTTACCGTCGCAAAACACCCGCGATCGGGCGTTGCCGTCCGAATGCGTTGCCCGCGCGCGTCTGCCACTCGGAAAACGCGATCCGCCCGACGCCGTAGCGTATCGCCGAACGTTTTTTAATTTTTCAATCGGCACGCCGACGTTTGCGGCGTGCACTATCGCGTTTCGGACGTTTCTTGTTTACCGTAACGCGATATTATTGCGAACCGATGCGACACCGCCGGTTGTCTACAGTCTGCAGATTAGCGTTGTTGTCCACAGTCTTATCCCCGGAACGGTATTTTCTACAGTACGAATCGCTTGAACCGTGTCACCGAATTCCCGTTCGCGATAAAACGATTTCGGGATGAAATGTTTATTCCGCCGTCATTGTGTTCGGGGGAGCGGAAAAAAAACAGAAAAAAAAAACAAGATCCGAACGGATAATTCAATTTTATCGATGTCCGCGAAATTAATTTTCGTATATTTTTCGTTTTTTTTTTTTTTTTTTTCCAATTTCGTTCCGTTTTTTCCGGTTTCCCCTTAACTCCCCCACCCCCATCCCGCGCTATTATAGATTTATAGCCGATGCGGCGGCCACTGGCGTAATTGAATAACCGTTTCAACGAAATCGGGTCGATCCGCTGTAACGCGACGCGATCCACCCCGCCGCGCGCACGGCTTCGCGGGCTGATCGGCGGGCGCGCCGGAGTCACGCCGTTTAAATTATAAATAACCATTTGCGATCGGCGGCGTTGTACGCGCGTGATCGATACGCGATTTTTTTTTTTTTCGCGCAAATATGTGTCGCGCGCGTATTTTAGCGATTAATCCCCGGCGTTTCGATATCGAAAAGTGTTCGGCGAAACGCGTCGATTAATCTAATGAAATTCGCCGCCGCCGCCGCCGCCGCCGGTTCGATCGACATCCGTAAATTATTTACGCTATTCCGGGCCTGAAAATATTATACCGCGCGGTGTTCCGATCCGGTACGCTTTTCGATCCGGACGCGATATTTCACCGGTGTCTGCGCACGGCTCCCGTATGGTTCGCGTGCGGCGGCGTCACAGCCCCCGGGCGGACCGGGCGATTCGATTTCGTATTCGTTTTGTTTTTTTTGTTTCGACCGCATTTCGATAATATCACGTTCGGCGGCGCGGGACGGACGAATGATATCGTCGGATTTCCAGATCTTTAAAACGCGTCCAGGCCGTCAGACGATTAGAAAAAAAACAAAAAAAACGTTCTCGGATAATGGGAACGGTTACAGCCAGTCGAGATTGCAGTGTAGACATAAAAAATAAAACAATAAAGTAAAAAAGACGCCGGAAATACCGGTAAATAAACAAACTAAATAAATATAGTGAATAAAAAACGCGCGTATATAAATAAACTAAATGAATCAATCAATGCGTCGTCTGATTAAAAAACTCATCGCCCGGTACATCACAGTCAAAATGTGAAACGCGACCGAACCCGACGGAATACAAAGCGAAAAATAAAAAAAAAAAACAATAATTTACAGACCGGTCGTTTCGCATAGGGTACAGGAATTTCGTATTTGTGTATTTATATGCTTTACTTAACGGGCGACGGCTCAGACAAGCGACGATTGACCGGGTTAACGAAAGGTTACGGGATTATCGGGGGGTCGGCGGCCGTAAATTCCCGTTGTGATGCCGCGCGGTAAACATGACGGCGGCGGTCGAATTGCGGACCGTCCGTGTCGATTAGTCGGTTCTGTATTCGCGTTCGACGAGCCGCGGCGGTAGCGGTGCGCGGCCGTGTAGCGCGACGGCAATTAGCCCGCGGATTACAGGTGGTCTTTTCGCGCCCGGCCGCGGTTGTGAAAACCCGACGAGACCCGGTGCGCGCTGTCGCCGAGACCGCCGCGACAGTGGCCGTCGCGCGGCCGGGACCGCGTCCGCGCGACGGCACGGCACGCTGACGTTACGGGCGATTCGGCGGGTACATGGCGGAGGGGAGATGCGCCGCGGACGGTGTCGCGTCCGGCGCCGTGCCGAACACCGGCCGATTGAACGCGCGGAACCGTATCGTTTTACCCGAGCCGGAAAAACTTTCGGACATTCGAATCCGCGTACATTCGCAATCTATACGGTTCGAGGCGCACCGCGATCGCCATTGTAATCGAATAGTCGCGTACGCAGTGCTGTCGATTTCTCGGTTCCCTCGCCGGGTCTCGATTGCGTCCGTCCGGTATTCGAATCCCGAAACGAACAAGTCACGCCCGACACGAAGGGTCTGTCAATCGTATAGCGGGAGTCGAAAAAAAAAAATGCTCCACGCCGGGCCTATCACCACGGACGCGTTCGCGGCCGTCCGTGGATATCTGTTGTTGCGGTCGCCGTAAATTAATAATAATAATAATTTATTGGCCAAAAAGAAAGTAAAATTTTTCATTAATTAATGATTGTATATACATAACATGGTTAGATGGCCCATCTCGCCACTGAGGATAACCTCTTATCGGTGTCGATGGAGTACTATTAAGAGCTAAGTTTGCATACATTTAAAAATTATACTAATAAACTATACTTCAAAAACATAAATTTATCATACATAGAGAACTAAGTATTAATTAGAACTATAGTCACTAAAGTATGAATTGCAATAAATAAATTTAATATAATAGAGTACATAAAAAATCGAATAGATAAATAAATAGATAAAGAGATAAAGAGACTACATTATACAGGCACACTGGTATATTACCAAGGGTATAGATCACTAGTGTTATTGAACAACCGTAATTTAATAGATTGTTTATATATTTTATAAGACGAACTGTTAATGATTTGCAGTGGAATGTCGTTTAATAATCTCAAACCCACTTGCGAAAAACGTCGACTAGATTTCGATATACGAACAGTAGGTACTTCTAAGTTGGTTTTTTGACGTGTGTTACAGTGTCTAGGTTTAAACCCGATTAGATTAAATTTGTTATTAATATAAATTATTTTCCATAGTACGTTTCAGTCCCGTCCGGCGTGTTTTTCTTTTATTTTTAATTTTTGTATTTTATATCGTATTTATTATAATATAGTGTCGGTACCGTCCGCTTGAATCGGTATCTCCGAACAAGAACACAATTAGACCCTCTCGCGCACACGTTCGTCGCACAATATAGGTACTATATTATTATACACACATCGCAGTAAATCATATAAGAGATTTTTTTTTTTTTTTTTTATAGAGACGCTAAACAATATAATAACGTTTTTAATTTTTTTCGTCTGGTCGTCATTCGTGGTAGTGTTTTATGATTTTGCACGACCGTATTACGGTCGTGAACTCGGGTGGTGTAAATTTTGAAATTTCAATTGTCTACCCGCAATTTACGTTACTAATACGTCGTGTACGATCAATCCTCGATAAGGATCATCGTTAACTCGGAATGTATCGACATTTTTCGAGTTTCTTTGGAAAATTCAAAAAACAGTAGTCCTAAAATTTTACTAAAAATATGGTAACCTACTAAAAAAAAAAAAAAAAAATGAGAAACAAATAATTTAGATATTCTTATTTAAATTACTCTATAATATAGGCGATCGAATGTCGAGAGTTTGTCCTAACGTTTTTACTATTATTAGTTATGCATTAAGTTGTACGAATCGATAACGTTTTATTATTGTTACACTATAACACCGGAATCTTGTTAATCTTAATAAATATTATTTCAGCAGGGATATGATTTCGTTAATAATTAAATAAAATACAAAGAAAAAAATCTTGAGTTTTTCAATTTTCCTTTTTTTATCGGTTTCATTATCAATATCTAGTTGATTTTCAAAATAATCTCTGATTTTATATATATTTTGAAACGCAAGTGCATGTCTGGAATTTTGAATAAAAGTTTAATAGTAGATACAATTAATTTTTCATAGTATAATTGATCATAATTAATAACGTACGTATGCATTTCATCTTTAGAGAAATTGGTTTCATCTTTGAGACATTTTAAATAGTTGTCGCACACATTTTTAATAAGTGAATCGTATAATTCCTTGGCAAACGGTAAACTAAATTTGCCAAATATTGGCAGATTGAACACATATTTGTTGAAGTTTAAATCGTACCCATCGACGATTTCGGCACACGTTGAATTTGCATTATTTGGATCGGCTAATTCGAGTATATCGGTGTATTCGAACAATATATTTTTAAAAATATCTTGAAGACCTGGATTCAAATCACTGGAATTTTTAAAAAATAGCTGAATTACGCCAATTATTTCCTTCTTTTCGTCACTATTTAAATACGATTTCATTGCTTCTTCCGAAAATTCACTTATAAACTCCCGCAAAAGCTCTTGCGTTTTTAATTGTTCTATTGGCTCGTCAGTATTGTTGAACCGATCATCTGACAATTCTGATAATTCATTTTCAACAACGCTACTATTATTTAGTGCATTTGGCAGTGGGTTAATGTCACAAGTAAATAAATGATTGAGTTTTATCCGGAGTTTTTCACGCCCCAATTCTAAAAAGTCGTGTAAAAATACAAGGTTTTCAATATGGTCTGTCGTTTCAACAGAATCGCTGAGCATATTTCTTGTCAATACTAATACATCGTTTGATTGGTTTGTCTTTATTTTGGTGTAGTATAGATGGTCAGGGATTTGAATGTGACACATACTCATATCAATAAGCAAATTCATGAGTTTAACACGCTCAATTCTTTTATCGATTTCAACATCAGTGTCTTTTCGATTTTCGAAATAATCTCTGATTTCTTTTACATTTTCAAACGCAAGTGCGTGCCTAGAATATCGAACGAAAGTTTAATAATAGTTATATTAAATCCGTCGTAGTATAATTTATTATAATTAATCACATACTTATAAAATTCGTCTTTAGACAATGTGGGTTCATTGTCTTCAAGCCATTTTGGATAGTTGTCGCACACATTTTTAACTAAAACGTTGTACAATTCTTTGGAAAATGTTAAACTAAATGCCTCAAATATCGGAACCATAAACGCATATTCTTCGAAATTAAAATCATCCTGAATATTCATGTTGGCACACATTGCGGTTAAATAGTTCGGTTCCGGCAAATCGAGTATGGATCTCAATAATATTTTCTGAAATATCTCTTGAAGTCCCACATTTAAATAACTGTTTTTATCGATAATGAATTGTAATTCGCATATCAATTTTTCCTGTTCTTCGTTAATTAAATATAATTGCATTAATCCTTCAGGAACTTCCCTTAAGAATGCTCGCAGAAATTCCTGTATTTTTAAACGTGCTGTTGATTCATCAGAATCGTCGAGCGTATCACCTAACAATAAGGATAATTCTTTTTGTGAATCAACACTATATGATGGGTTTTCATACATTTTTAAAAAAAAAAAAAAATACTCGCAACTCAAGCCAATAAAAAATTAAATTCTTCTATTAGTAGAAAAGCATTTAAATTTTCACTAGTTAAAAAAAAAAAAAAAAAACAGACAACGATAATAATTCAGATTTTAAGTGTCTATAGCAACTAATTGAAAATAAAGCATATGTATTCGATAATCATAAGAAATATTAATGTAGGTAAGATAGTGGGTGTAGCCAATAATTAAATTAATATACTTTTTTTTCACTTTATTTGATATCTACATAAACATAAACGTCCTATGATAATGGGAACGGGTTCAACCACCGTTATAAGTAATTTATTTAATGTATATCTGTATGCTACGATAAACCATTGCTGATTAAAAATCGATTCTGAGCGCAGTTCAGTTGATAGTTAAGTTGATGCTTTGTCAACAATATTTAAGTCATATTATGGTTACGTACAATAAAGTGACAATATAGAGGTATTTGACATAAACATGTAATGTTTGCATAATATCTGATATTAAAAAAGCTATAATTTAGAAACTTTTTCAGTCCGCTCAATTCTGACTTTACCATACTTCTGAAATTGGTAACAAACATAAATTGTTCAAAAAAAAAAAAAAAATTGAAAAATTTAATTTGTTTCACATAATTTTGTACTCAAACAATATTCGTCAAAATGTAGTATCAAAATTCCATTGTAAAACCAAATACTACATTAAACTAAGTACCGTTCATTTTCAGTGATGGTGCCGAGCGTATATATCTGAGCGAGATTTATAAACGAATTTTTGTATATAGGATAAAAAAAAATAAACATCTTAGTAAAACCAATCCATTCTTTGCTACACTCATTATGTTTCTCAACTTTATGTTTCTATGAACAAATTTTCTACTAGAAACCTGGCTCAATCAAAAAATGTCAAAACACATCTCAAAAACGACATTTATTTGTAGTGCTTTAGATATATTTTTATAGTTGTCTCGATTACAAGGAAAACAGGGTAACGTGTAAAAAAACCCGGGAAAATTTAGGGAAATAACTGTTTCAATAATTTCGATTTTATTTTGTACGGTTAAAAATATTATTTTAAATTTTCAGAGAATACTAGTATTGGCATTTATTAGTCGCGTTAAAATGTCATTGGTTTAATGTGGATAAAATTGTGTAGCCGAACAAAAATGCTTTAAAATTGAATGCGTGACTCGTCATATAACGCAAGTTGAACTCGGTGTTTAAAAAAAAATGTAGAGCGTTACACAGTAAATATTTGTACAAATTTTTTAAGTTCGAATACTGACGTCAGTCGTAATAATCGCAATAGCGGATATCATATTCAACTGTACTCCGTTCAGAATTTCGTTAGCAACGATTTATCGTCGATAAAGTTATAAATTATGTGATTCTATATATATATGTGTGTGTGTATATTACCTTCCCTGCTTCCGGCTGACAAGAGTTGTACACTTATGCAATGAAGGAATAAATAGCAATAAAACCAATTTCAATGTCCGTATACGTGTGGTTCATTTTTTTTAAATTTTTAATTTTAGGGTAGATCGATTATTGTTAACTATATACTCCCGGAAATATGAAAATGTACGTATTTTTTGTTTTTCGTCCCGGGTCTGCAATACGACACGGTCTTCCGAATTCGATGTTTCCCTGCGTTGAAAAAAAAAAAAAAAAAAAAACACGCCACTGCGGTAAACGGATGTACTGAATTGAATGGCGTCGCAGTTTCACGACCCAGAGACGCGACGTGATGTTTTATTCGCCGTTTTGTACGTTAAATAATGCGCGCACTAAAACCGTACTCGAGTCGTGAGTAGTATACGCGCGTGCAGTTTATCATCATTGTACGGGTATTGTCAGGTATGAATATCGCGTAATATCTACGGTTAAAAAAAAAAAAAAACCATCATAATAATAATTAAAAACCGTACAGCCGTAACGTGCAACACTTCGCGAACAACGTCGTTTTTCCTCGGCGACTCGAAACGCGTGTACCGACGACGGCGCAAAACAAAAACACCGCGCTCGCAAACGCGTAGGGACGACGTTTGAATTTGATGACGACCGTCGTCTTTTTATTATTTTGCTTTGTTTTCTACGTCATTAAAATAATATCGCATAGTCTATAGGCCTATTCGTCGCGACGTTTGACGTTTTTCATTGAAACGGACGCGTATTGTAATGGAATGGAATCCCGTGCGTTTTACACCGTTTTATACCTACCTCGTCGTATACATAATAAGTGAGCTTTTTCCGTTTGTCCGCCGAAAAGTTTTTTAAGGCGTGTCTCGGACCTTTTCTCCGAAAGCGAAAACAAAAAAAAAAAACGCGTATCAAAAGTCTTTTTTGAAAAAATAAAAATTCATATGTGTTCGGGATGTATATAACTATTACTTATTATACGTACAATTTACATATATTTAATACATTATACATGGTTTTTTTTTTTCCCCCGATAAACGCGGTCATATTTTTGATACCGACCGAGTTTCGTAGTAGACGAGCGCACAAAAGAAAATCTAAACACGGCTTTTAGTTTAACGAAACAAAAAAAAAAAAAACACCATCCAATAAGAGTTGAACAAAAAAGGCTCTATTTTTTTTTTCACAAACATACACACGCGAGTATCTTTTGTAGTATTCGAAAACGGCCGGCGAATCTATCGTACCGACTTAATAACTCGGTGGAGAGGTGTTCGTCAGTGAAATCTACCGGGCGGCGGGCCGGATTCGCAGTTGAAGTCGGACTCGTACACGGTGACGTAGCCCTTTTTTCTCCGAAATCGGCACGATTTTTAAATCGAAAATTTGTATTATTTCCCGTCTTTTCCCGTCCAAACGTTCATATTATTTTGAATCACGTCGACCGGTATAAACGTGCAGCCATTACAGTGACGGTGAATTTCGGTCGACTCACTGACACGCACTGACCGTATTTATAGCGACCGAATGTTGCGCCCGATACGAACCTTCAAAACGAGCCGTAACGAACTCAAATTGAAAACGAAAACCGAAAGCGAACCGTTTTACAAACTGCAATCGAATGGACGTTTTAAGAATTATCTCACGCGTGAACGACCGGAGGCCACTACTGAATGTTTTCCAACATATCGGTTCATCCGGCGAAACAAAATTTTCTTTTTAATCACGCCTGCGTTCAGCGGCGGCGCGATCGGGTATTTCATGAGGCGACGGCCTCATGACCGGTCGGTAAGTGGTGAATCCGGGCTATAAATATGAAATTTCGCCAACCGAAACTTTATGATAAATGCTTTGTTGTTATGAATATAAATTAAACATATATTCATATTAAGTTAATTGATTATATTTCACTAATTCCATACAGTATGCATGCGTTGGACATTCAGTGTTAAGGAAACCAGCAAACGTATAAATAGACCGCAGTTTTTACGCAAAATATATAATAAAGTCGATGGTTTTTTAATTGTATAGAATGATTTTTAAAAAAAAAATCCCGCAGTCTCCAAAACCTTGTCGATTAAACGTCGCGTGGCTCGGCATTTCGGTCCAGTGTTCTCTCGTATTAACGGACAGCGCAATAGAAAATAGTGTCTAACGTATAAATAAATTATACGAATCGCCCGATTGTATTGATTTTCGATATTCGTAAGAAATAAAACACCGGTCACTTAAAGCGTATATTTGTGGCATGCGAAAATTCGTGAACGCGTAAGGCGGAGGCGCGTGAGGGCTCCGTCCTAACGCTCAGGTGGCGGTGACGGTCAACCGTCTAACATCTGTGCGGTGTGCCTCACAAAATAAAAAAAAAAAGTTCACGCCGCCACCGCCCGTGTTTTATTTCAAACTACCAATCACTGACACCCACTAAGTGTGCGAAATCGAAAAAGGAAAATTGTTTTTTTTTTTTTGGCTTGTAAAACGTCCGGAGCCAACTACGGCGCACGGCCCCTAAAATTCGTCGGGACCCGACGCGGACACGGCCGTTTTCACGGCCGGCTAGGTGACCACCGCCCCGTCCCCTAGCCGGCGCGCCCCGACGCGAACCGTCATCGCGGACCTCTTCTCCGCGCCGACCACCGCATTCCCCGGTACGGTTCGGGCCCCGGACCGGCCGGCGGCCCGCGGAATTACGGAAACGTGTCTCGCGGTGGTCCCGCGGCGCGCGTTACAAACGCGCCGGGCAGACCGATCGGTTCGGCTTCGCGGCGCGCGGCGTTCCGACGACGGCGGCGATACCGTCGCGGGCGCGCGGATAAAACAAGACGCTCGTAGCCGGCGCGCACGAGAGCGCGCGTAACGACGTCGCACGCCCGACCCGATCGACTGTGTGCACACGCGCGCGTGCACCGGCATAGGAACGTCGGCGAATCGGGCGCGGTGTAAAATCCGCACGCGGCCGTATTCGCCGTACGCGCGTACGGCGACGCCCGACCCCGTGACGGCGCGGGCACCCCTCGAAACTCGTCTTGATACTAATCTCCGGCAGCCGGTTTTCGCGACGTGATTAATTGCGATTTAATGCGACGGCGGCGTACGCGACGTGAAAGCGGTACGGAGTGGGGGAGGGGGGGTGCGCGACGCTGTAAAACGTGAAACGTTTTGTTCGTGATACAAGCGATACGCGTAGTAAAATATTTCGCCGTGATGCAGGACGTGTTTTTTTTTTGTCGCCAGTTATTGCCGCGAAAGCGCGGCCCGTTCGAAATATTAACGACAATTGTTGTTAAACGATCAAACGTCGTCGCCACGGCGGCGACGGGTGGGCCGACGGCGGGGACAACGGACGTTTTGTTAAGCGCGCGTTCGGTCCGACGCTCCGTCCGTTTTTTCCCGTTCGCCCGCAATATGCTCGTACGCGCCCGAAATGATGTTTCGACGAGCGCGGACAACGGTGTTTTTTCCTAAAACGATCCGCCACGTGGACACTATTGCAATAAAACGGCGGCCAACGCGGTCGGTAATGCAGATCCGAAAAAATATCGATGTCCTACACGCTATCGGATTCGTCCTGGTATTATGTCGTGGGTATACTTAAAAACTATAACGACCGTTTAAATATTAGATTGCGGTTGCGGGGTGCGGTCGTTCTTATCGTCTAAACATAATATTCGCGTAAAAGCGTGTTTGAGCGATTCGTCAACGCTCTTCCCCATCCGGTTTGAATTCGAAACACCGTTTCGACTATATTGCCACGCAAGTGTCAGAGTGTCGATATTTGTTTAGAAAAATATTTTTACTTCGAACCCGTGTTGAACACGGGGGGAGGGAGAGGCTGCCGTTCAGGATACGAGGTGTCGCGGCGGAAATTTCAAAATTCTAAAATCTAGGTCATACGACGAACGTCCGGTTGAACGAAAATGATTGGATCGCGAAAATGAAATCGCCCCGAACGGTATTGTTATGTCACGGGGGATCGACGAAAGAATAAAATATAATGAAATTATTAAACACCGAGACGATTTAGTTAAAGTTAGATGATATTGTAAAACCGGACGGCAATAATAGTAGTGTAATAGAATTATAGTTAATATTGCGCGGAGAAAGAGATCAAAGAGGAGAAAAAAGCACAGAGCGCGGACGGTTTTAGTAAAACAATTGAATTGAGAAAATAAGTACAAGTACCTGTATAGATATACGAGAAGGGAAACGAGGGGATTTCGAAGAAGCCCGTAAGTCTCGTATAGCACATATACGTAGCCGCGTGTATAAATACAGCGTTTAGATAATGATGACATTCTAGAAATATTACGGCGGACAAATGAAATTCGAGATGAAAGAACGATTTTTTTTATCGATGTCGTCGCGTGTTCCGGGCCGGTATATTGGAATTGTTCGGCACGGCCGCGGTAAACCGCTCATCGTCGCAATCGTGTACGTACATATAATGCGTCCAATCGGGAAGTATGCGTCTAGAAATTTAAAAATACCTGCCTCGGATAGCGAACTGCCGATGACGTGTCGGCAGACGTGGGGTATTCGCAATTTCGAGCGTATATTCAAAACGATAATAACAATATTATTGTACAGCTGAATGCAAATTAAACGTTTCAAATTTGAAGTGTCTGTTACGCGAATCGGACGATACGTCTGTATCACCGTATAAATGTCTAAGTCCCCCCCTCCCAAAAAAAAGAAAATATATCCTTTTGCGCTGAAATCCGTGCACAAATTCAGAGTGTGATCTAAAAGAGCAACGAAAAATCATTGCTAACGAAAAACGGTTCTGAGCCAAGTTCAATTACACATTTTTTGAAAAGCCGTAATATTTACGATTTTCGTCAAAATTTGATTTTAAAATTATTATAAAAAAAAAAAACTCCATTACACTATTTTTTTACCACTAAGTAAGCGTCTGTGTAATGAACTTTCTGTCAAATTGTCAAGCAATTTTATTTAGTCTAACGATTTTATCCGCAGATTAGTAAATAGTTCAAAAATATTTTCGGACCATTTTAAACATTTCACCACGTCTAGATAAAGCGAATATAAGACTCTCCGAATGTGATTAAATCGTTATACGTCAGTTAGCTTTCCTCTATTCCCCGGTTTCGCGCAACCATTAAGAAAACTACGCAGTAAAACGATTTACTATTTAATGCGCCGACTAAAATGCAACGAAAAAAAAAAAAATCTTTCTTCGATTTCCGATCGGAATAAGGTCAAAAAGCTGTTCAAAACAAAAAAAAAAAAAAATGTACAAACCGTATAAATAAAAAACCAACAGATCCCTGGCAACGTTCAGGATCTAAATAAAATATTGATAAGTGATTCGCTCGCGGACCCGCGCAAACGCGTAATAATAACAGTATATATGATAAGAGGAATTGCTCCCGACCGTATACTACGGGTATGGAGTATAGACGCTCGTGGCGGGAACAATAAGTCGGACTCGTCGGCGGCGGTGGCGGCGACTACGATAAACAGATAATGCTTAGGGCCTGTATGTGTTTTCCGCCAATCGGCGCACACCCTGTACACAATATACACTGTCGGACTACTAATCGTTAGTACCTCCGAATTTCGGGCCGTTTTCCAGTATGTCCCCCGGGATCCCGTCCACACACA
This sequence comes from Cinara cedri, assembly GCA_902439185.1. Lineage (NCBI taxonomy): Eukaryota > Metazoa > Arthropoda > Insecta > Hemiptera > Aphididae > Cinara > Cinara cedri. Next base: position 584,061 of record CABPRJ010000976.1, on the reverse strand, counting down.
CACACGCACACACGCACACACGCACACACACACACACACACACACACACGCACACATGGCGGGGCGGTAACGATCCTCGAGGTTCGCGATTCACCAAACTCTCCGGGTCGACGGTGTCCGCGACCGGAATTTCTAATCCGACGTTTACTCCGCAGTATATTATCCATCATACTCGTATTGTACAGGGTGATGATCAATCCTCGATAAGACGTTCATTATCTCCGGAAATATTACATTTTTTCGGAACTTTTTTCCTGGACAGTTCCAGAGACGAGCGGCTCTGAAAACGTTCTACTACTGCCGTTATCGTTTGTCACCCGTATTTTTCGGGACCGAAACCATTAGCCGATTGTCGATTGTCCAGTAGCAACATATTTATTAATAATAATCCCACGTATACGGACGGAGTCTGAGTTTAATCAATATATTTCGCTGTTGATATTTTTAAATTTTTCCATGCATCGATAAATAACAATTAACATAATTACGGTAATTTGTCGTTTTCTTTCCCCTCCATCTCCGAATAAATAAAAAATAATTTTCTTAATTATTAGGGGGTGGAAATAATAGTTTATAGCCTACGTACGGTGAAAATATAATTCCGTCGGCGATCGCGAATGTCAGTCACTGTTTCAAAACCACATAAAATATACTGGAGAATTTGTTTTTCAAAACCAGCCAGATCAGTGTACGAAACTTGTAAAAACCGTCTACGAACTTGTCGATAGTATTTATAACATTGAAATCGAATACGCCCGGCGTAGCAACCGGACAAGTTAGTTTTTCAAAATCGCAATGTGGAAAAATAAGCATTCCGAACTTGTCCTATTAATGATGTATTACGGAGCTTTGATTATGCACTCTTTGGTTACAGTTCTGTACACGTAGATCGCGTAGTTTTTTTTATAAAATACGTCTCCATGTGCCGGGGTGCTTGCGCTTTGGAGCAGTTGAGATTTTATATCGACTATAAACCCATAGCTCCGCGTCGGTTTTTCGTCGTTTGTGGGCTATTTCGAAAATTCTTTATTAATAACTTACTGATTTTCGAAATAGACGTGTACGACGTGCGACCGTCACGTCGCTTTTTGTTCGGCAAATGTATAACCGAGACGTTACGTTTCGCTTTAATAATAATAGAATTTTGTTCTGTTTTCTGTTTTTTTTTTCACCGCCACTCTTCCTTCCCTCCTGCCGTCATCACCGCCCGACCCTGCGGCACTTTAATATCGCTAAGTGTTGCACTCGATTATTTATAGCTATATATAATATAGAAAAACGGTTTTTATTCTGTAGAAAAATATTGTAGTTTAAGTTCGAAATCCAACGCGTGCACGTAGGAAAACAAATAGCCGCATGTCACGCGCGTGTTCGCCGTTTTATCGTGTAAAACATTTTAATATTTCACGGACAGGCCGGGGACTTGAATGACGTTAAATAATATTGTTACGCGAAACGAACACGTTGTTCCCGAACCGTGTATGCACACTTACATATTAATGTGCGCATTGTATCAATCGCCATTGGATATGTTCGGCCAGTAGAATTTTGTCGAATTTTCCCAAAAATTGCACTCTATCGAATTACTGTAATGTGCATGTACCATTTTAGATTCTGAATGGACCGAGGAACGTATTGGTTGACAATTGATTGATTTTTCTTTTTCTGCGGACAAATTTCCGCCAGAAATCTTGCTCCGATTTTTAAGTGTACCATTTTTTCCGAATAGAAATCTAATCGGATTCACGAGACATTTTTTTTTTTTGGTTTTCTCAATAAATGGGAAAATAGGTACAATATTAAACAAATATTATTGAAGGAATTGTATAGTTTACGTATATATCATTATTTTACCATAATATATATTGTTGACAAAGCAACATTTTCAACCGACCTCCGTTTAGAATCATTTTTTCGTTACGGGTATAGATTTTATTTCTCTTTTACTATCTTCCCAACTTCTCACCCATTTCCCGTTAATTTTACAGAAATTTCTATGGACTCCGTCCGGACCGAATGAGTTCATGAATGTAGGTCGCAATGTAGATGAATTAAAGTAATGGAATTTGGGTTAAATTTCACTACAAATATCAACATGTTTTCGCGGGCGGGGGGTGTTTTTCACGGCTTTATACACTCCCCACAGCATCACCAAATGAAGCCTGCGCAACGATTAATCCGTGTAGAATAAGTATCATTATGGGTGCGCTTTTCGCAGACTTAATCACTCAACAACTACCGCATTCATGTGTATGAACAAATGTCAACAGTTTTTTTTTATTTTTAAAGTAGTATAATTGGATTACATAGACAATTTATCGTCTTACATTAGATTTGTCGGGTTTATTGTTTTCGCAAATAATACAGTTTCTATTGTAGCAAATAGGCGGGGAAAAATTCGAATCTAATGATAGAACTCTGCTGCTCACGAGCGTTTTTGTTCTCAAGTGAGACAACCCGTGAACGTGAACAAAAACTATTATTTTCCTCGTTTCTTTCGATAGGTTATAACCATATACTCAGCAGAGGCGGGGGAATGACACAAAGTAGAAAATATCGGAATACCATTTAAATGGACGATGACGGAATTTCCGTTTTTCCGGGCGCGGAAAATTTATGACGGTCACGCGCGCCGTGTTATTACTATTATTATCATCGTCGTCGTAATATAGGCCCAGGAGTGAAAATATTAATCGTACTTTATAACACAATACACGTATAAATGTATATTACGCAAACACCGCAATAATGGACCGGAAGTGATATTTTCACCGACATCCGCGAGACAACGGTGACCGTGGCGATATCTTGCCGAAAGCGGACGGGTCAGGTCCGGGGTCCGAGGGTGTTGCAATTTTTTTCGACCGGAAATTCCGGACCGGTGGCACGATGGTTGCGGCGTCAATTGATTTTCGTTTGTCGAGCCGGTTTGAGTCCGGTTGACAGGGCACGCGTTTCAAACGCTCGTATTTGACTCCTTTCGACTACGTTTCCCCGCATCCCGCATTAACGAAATGCGCGTCGCGGTCTTATTGACGCTGCATATTTTAGATTCTAAACGTACCGCAGGACAGATTTAATTCGTCTGTGAACGACTCCCGTGCTGACAATTTTGTTCAGATAGAAATAAAAATAACCGGTAACTTTTTTGTTGCACTTTAGATCCAGTCGTTGCACTGCTTGGGGAGGTAGTTTTTGATTTTCCAAACGGTACTGTAGTGGGACTTCAAAGCTGGTGACAATACCCAAGATTGAAATGTTGAAAGTTAATAATTATAATTAGTTACTTGTATTGTTAACTTTTTAGCTTGCATATATATAAAGAAAAAAAAACTAAAAAATATAATGTAAGAAAAGAGTTATTTTAATAGTTGTTAATTAAAAACTTAATTATATCTTATGGTAAATGATGTCAACTCGACAAAGTTTTTTGGTTAATATTTTAGTTATTTGTAAAAAGCAATTTACAAATAATTTTTCGCAAAGAACTCTATGCATTAGTTTTTTATAGTAATGCACGCATGTTTGACTATATAAGAATACAAATTACGTTTATGAGCGTATAGCTAATAATAGAACCTAATTTTTTTTTTTAAAAAAAAGGGTAACTTTTCACTTAAATAAAGTTATTATTTTTCCAAAAATGTGTAACTTATTTACGGTATTTTTATTCTTTAGTTAAACTTAAACTAGTTTAACAAATTACGGGTTAACTTTCCCAGCTTTGCAGCCGTGTGTATGATTACATGGCGCCGAACCGTGTTTTAAGAAGGCGGGCAGGTAAAAAGTTGTATAGACCACCGCCCTCGTTTGCGAAACAAACCCCTACTCTTACACTCTTAATTATTAACAAAATAATAATGCAAAAACAAAATTATTAAAATATTAATTAACATTTCATGCGTACTAATTCGATGAAAAATATGACTCGATCTGACTGGTATCCAACGAGGATCCACCACCGCCCACCCATTTATAGAAAGTTGACGTACGCCACTCTCGACTGCTGGTTTTGGTGCCACTGATAATAATATAGTGGCAATATAATATCATAACGGTGTGATTTCTATGAGTATTCCCGTCCCGAATCTAACAAAACATCTCACTACCAGAACATTTATATCGGTTGCATATAAGTTATAGGTTAGTTATTGTTAGGTTATAAGTTACGATATTCGAAAGACCGCGGATCGAGTCTTTTAGCCTTTGAAAATGCGCGCAAAACAAAAAGCACTTGGACCGCTATAATAGCGTTTCAGGTTTTATGTTGTTTTACGATTTAATTATCCGAATTTTCGTTATTCGCGTTTGTGCCCATTGATATATTCGGAGAGAACTGCGCTTTTACCGTAACGCGGTTTAACATTTAAGATCACGGTCAATCGACTACGCCCGCAATGGCGTCCGATAATCGCGATAATTGCGTATAGGGTGCCGCGAATAAACGACTCGACCGCCCGAAAACAGAACTGCAGTCGGTTTAACGTATTTTCGGAGCGAATTTTTTCTTTTCGCATAATCATTCGATTTTAGCCCCGAAAGGACTGATTCCGGATAGGCGGACCGCACCGGCGGCAGTCGATTACCGGCATCGCGATAATAATTATTATTGCGGCCCGGTCGAAAAAGTGCCAGACGTACATTATATAATAGGGGCATACAGACGGGTACGGGACTATACAAAATTAATGCGATTCAGGACCGCGCAGTCAATACGCTCGTTTGAAGTGGTTTAATACGATAAGAAACGTCGAGATAAGGTCTCATTTAAAAATTATGTGCTCTTCGCATAAAAAAAAAAAAACCGTTTTTCTTTTTCGGAGAAACTTTTAATGTTAAATAATATCCTCTCCTGTCCGCTATTCGCTAATATAATAGTATCAAGAATTGGAAGTTATAATAATACAGTAACGTGTAAAACTATATTATGTATTACACTGTTCGGTTTTATACGTTATTTACTGTCGATGAGTTTTTTAATTAGTTTTTTTTTTTTTTTTAGAGCTGCGCCGGGAAGCAGCTATATATTGAAAATGATTCGTTATATTAATTGTTAAAAGTTTATGTGAAAGTTATGTTTAAATAATTAAATTATAATTTATCTTTTATCAACTGTTTTTGCTTTGATTGTTATTCATATTAATTACGTTTATCTTTATTAATCTAAATATTAATTTTATTGACATTTCAATTTTTTGTTTTTTTTTATAATAACATAAAATACATTTCACCAAGGAATACGTGGTTTTTGTTATTTAATTTTTGTTTTAGCTTTGAGGTCCCTACAATAGCTGAGAGACGGTATTGTTTTTATTCTTCTACTATTTTTTATCTACATATTATACGTAGTTGAACCGTAATCAAATATCGAAAATACAAATTCAATTCGAGGTACATAATATTATTACATGTAAAAAAAAAAAAGACGTCCTAGGATAATGGTGATGAGTGCAGTCACTGTTAAAGATTGTTTAATGCATATCTGTAAGCAACGATAAACCATTGCTTACGAAAAAACGATTCTGAACAGAGTTTTATAGTAAAATAGTTAAATAGTTTTTATATATTTTCTTAAACAATATTTTTTTCTATGTTATACTTATTTTCCCAGGTTCCCTACCTTTTTCCAGGTTTACTCATGATTTATCCCGATTTTTCATATTTGGTGGGAAAACTTTTGGGAAAATCGAAAAATGACCTCTTTGAAGTACCTCGCTAGTGAAATTTCCTTTTAGAAACATTGCTGTCATTAAATTTCGGGGCAATATTTCTCGTAGAAAGTTGTGCACAGGAAAAAAGAAAGCAGTAATATATTTTAACAAAAATCTACATTACTTATATTTGCCAGTTTTTTCAGTTTTTCAAATGTGATGAGAAAACTCACGAAAATCGAAAGTATTTTGGTAGAAAAGTTGTTAACAAGTAAAAAAAAAAAAATAAACACAAATCTTTCTATTACCATAAACTTCACCGCTCTATTTAGAATCTAAAAGTCATAAACAAACTTAAGGATATTTATTAAAACAAATATAGTGAATATTGAATAATAAAATATTTTATAGAAAGAAAAAAAAATTGTATACGTTCTATACGTGCTATACGCACTTAGTGGTTACACGAATACTTAAAAGCATTTCTCGTGCGATTTTTACGAATATTTGATTTTGGCGAAGTCAGTAACAATATTTTTTGGAATCCGACTGTCGAGCAAAGGTAAAAGGCACCCAAAACTCACCCGAGTTCGACCCGGGTGGTAAATACCCGAAACATCGTGGTTATTCATAGACCAGGACCTGAATATTAGGTTTTAGGTTTTCGGGTTACATATAGTATTGGTTTACAATTTGGAAATTAGATTTTCTCAGTATCAGATTTTAATCATAAATGAGCTGGTAAACCATTCTGTGTGGCATTGCTCTTAAAACCAACTGGGTTTGCTTAGTTCGAACGCGGATAGGGTCAGTATAATTCGGAATGAAAAAAAAAATCACGCCTTTTTAGTGACGTTTAGACAACAAATACCAAAATCTGATTATATGTTTTTGTTTGTTTCGGACTCCGATAATTCAGACAATCAAAATCAGATAAAACGAAATTTTTCCCACCACGAGTGTCTATAATTGTATATATGGTGTATCGAAATATCACGCGTTCCGATGATTTTGTCGTAAACTATAAATTACGATAACTAACCAATAATTTGGAGCACCGGCATAATATATAAATCGTATACCGAGTGGACGGGCCTATTCCCGGCATTCGGCGATTTTTCATTTTTAATAACGGCGACGGCGAGTAACTTTGGAACTCGAAAAACGCCGGTGGCCGTGTTTTTTCCCGTAATTCAGGACGATCCGCGGCGGCGGCGGCGGGATTTTCGCCGGCGGAAAGTTTTGCGGGTCCGCAAAGTTTCGATTCGTTCCGAAAACGCACGTGATAAAACAAATAATACGAAAAGGCCAAATACCGATATTCGACCACCCCTCGTCCGACAATCCATCCGTACGGTCCGCGTTGTCCGGGGCCGCCGCGCGTAGTAATAACAAAACCGGGTAATAACGTTTTTCGCGTAGGCGTCTTAGATACCTGATAAAATATAATACAAACGCTATGGGTATACATATATATATCATTATGGTATCAATAATAATATCGGGATACTGTACGGGAAAACGGGATATTCCGGGGATGCGCGGGCCGAAACATAATATGTTTTTCGGCGATACGTTTCGGCGGGCGCGGTTTCGGACAGCGGGGACGCGTCGCGGACGGAAAACGAACGATAAAGAAGACGGACATAATTCGCACGACGTTAGGGTCGTTGTTGTAGGCGTGAGGTAAGTCGGAAACGTAGGACGTAGAGCCGAATGTAATGCATATCTGTACGCGACATTCGAAAATAATACATTTCTTACGTTTTTCCCGTTTCTCTCAGAGTTTTCCCCGTTTATTTTGAAAACCCCCGGGAAAATCAAAAGATGATCCTTTAAAAGTACCACTACGGTCAGATATACCTTCGAAAAAAAGTGCTACAGTCGAAAATTGGAGCTAAATTTCTTCTGGAAAAATAATCCACACCAGTGTAAAACCAATAAATTTCAAGGGGAATCTAAAGGAGATTCCGCTAAGAATCTAAAATCGGCAACCGTGTTTTGGATCTGAAATCACGTCGTATGCCTCGTAATATTTTAACCGGGCCGGAGGTTTATTCGGTTTTCAGGACCGTGCCGTGTCGCGTACATTTATCCGACCGTTTCCACGCACTATTATTCGTTCGCCATAAATGTCCAGTTCTGTCAACCTTCTAAATCTCCTGCTTCCTTCTAAACCGAATATTTCCGGTTTAATTTCGGACTACCTTAATGGTATTTCCCCTGTCGGTTTCTGTTCCAGCACCGTCGTTTTATGCATATAAAATGCATAGCTAAGTATTCAATTTCTCCGGGCGAGACGTGCCCCTTTGCGGTCTTCTTTTCTTAACGGTTTGTTCTTGTTTTTTGATTTTTTTTTCATTCCAAAGATATTCCGTGGTGTTTTCTTTTTGAGTATCAATCATTTTTTCTTTGCGTACACTTTCCCGGGTGACTGTGTTGCAGATTGGCGGTATCAAGGTCATTTTTTTTTTTTTTAATTTCTTTAATCCCGAGAAAACCCGATTAATATATATTCCTTTTAATCCCGATAAAATGTAATAATCGATTTTGTTTATTGTCCCAATCTAATTTTTTCGAGATTCGGCGCTATCATTGAAAAACGGCCATCGGATCTAACGGAAAATTTTGCGCGTCGCTCTATATTGTATAAGTGACCAACACCTTTCGTCTGCCGCAAAGAGACGATGGCAGTAACTGCGGAAACGAAATTCTATTTTTCAACTGGAACTCTGGCTTTTTGACGCCGGTCTGCGTTAGATTTTAATTAAAAAATGTCCCGGTCGCCGCGGTGGCCGTCACGCGTGACTCGCATTTTATCACGTCGAAAACAGTTTATTTTTATTTTTATTTTTTTTTAAGAATAACGAAGTTTACACCGGAATACCTCACCTTTTCAGGATAATATAAATTATTTAAAAAAAAAAAAAAAAATCTAGCCCGGCTATATAGCCACATACACGTACAATGGTAATATTCTCATGGATCCGTACCGCACTGGAGACGCATCGGTGTCAATGGACACGTCAATCGTATCCGATTCCCCGAGGAGTCTCGACAAATTTGGCGGCAATTCCTCGGAGAACTGCGCCTGTTTAATTATTTGAGTTCTTCGCATCGTATAGCTGTCTAAACTTGAAATAATAGTTTTTATATAATGCATTATATATTATCTATTATGATGAAATCGTTTTAAAACCTATTAAAAAAACGATACTTTCGTTTTTTCCACGTTTACAATAAAACAAACGTTCAAGCATTTCAAAACCAAATGAAAACTTGAAAATGTCAAATACCTTTAAACAATCGCCGGAATATTTTTAAAATGTTACCATAGTCTAGAAAAGACTAGTAGCGAGTATAGAGTGGATATTTCAACCGTATTCAACGAAATTCAAATGTAATCAAAAACAGTCTTCCAATGAACGGACAAGACAATATGTGATTTCAGAAAAGAAACTACACTCGAAAATTGGAGCAATAAGATTTTTGGTAAAATAGTTTTTTACAGACATACAGAACAACAAATAATTCATAGTAACCGCTAAGATTTTAAAACAAAAATTACGTTTTGGTAATTCCTTACGATTACTAACGATTAATCGAAATTATATTATATTAACGACGTCAAATGGCATCGATATTTATCTGGCGGTGTTACCTCGGTAGCGACGTAATCATTTACTTTTTTTGCTTCACTTTTTGATCGTCGCCATACGAATTCAAACCTGCGTGAAACGTAACGATTTAATTCGGGATACACAGGCCTTTTTTTTTTTTTTTTATGGAACGAATTTATAGTTTGGACTAGAATCCGTATATCGATACACTTAGCCAACCTTTCGCGGTTTTCATAATATTTCGAAAAGCAATATTTAAAGCGGCGCATACAGCACGTGTTAGAAGGGCGCTGTGCCTTGACGATGACGTTGTCATCCAACAAAACTTATTTAACGTACGGCTTCTGTAAAATATTTTATTATGACGAAAAATATTAGAGAACTTTTTGGCCAATTCGTTCTCGAAGTATGACATTTTGAACTGTATAATAAAACTAATTACAATATTATCCTTTATTGGTACACACATATTACTTTCAGCATTTTCACATCAAAATATGAGCCACTAGTAGGGTGTTTGAGTAATATTTTACGACAGTTTGATTTTGTAAAGAGAATATTTCATTAAAACGTGCTGACTGTTACATGTGAAATACTGAATTTACTATACATGCGAGTTGGAACTGTTTAAAATTTAGAAACCCACGCAATCATCTAAAAATGGATATGAATTTACTACCATTCTCCATTCCTCTGATCTAAATTGTTAACCTTGTTATAACTCATACATTTCATACTCATATATTTTTTGAAAAATATTAATTTTTTTTATCTAACCATCGAAAAGTGTCCCAAGTTCCGATATGAAATTTCAATGGTGAAATTCAACTGAAATATTGTTTAAACCACTTGTAAAACAACACTGATTACCGAATTCGAACTAAATTGTTCGAGTTAAAAGACCCGTTAAAATTACCCAAAAAACCGAGCCAGGGATATTTTTATAGTAGAAAAAGATGTGAAAGTTTCTATTTTCAGGGAAAATTTTACAAAAATAGAGAAAAAATTTAAATTAAAAAGTCCGTTAATAACTGTGTGAGATGAAGAAATGGCCGGCGATCTATCGAGATGATTTCATTTGGCCGCATCGGAAAAACAATACGGTAATCTCGAAAACCCGCAGAAAATAATAGCGAACAATTTAAAGAATAAATAATGGATAACCGTCCGTGCTGTAGGGTGAGAAAAACGACAAAAAAAAAATCTCGTCTGGAAAAACGTAAAAATGCCAGATTTGATGGGCGAGGCACGAGATCGCAAAAATAAACGTGATGTATCCCACACACTGTAGAAGTATTGTTATTGGAATTTCTAGCATTTTCATGTTTTTTTTTTATTATACTTTTCAACACACAGCAAAAATATATAACAAATTACAAATTTGCTTCATGAATCGCAGTTTAAGTATAAAATTTGAAGTAGTATTTTAATTTTCTTTTTAGCTATTTTTATTGGATTTAAGTAAGTTTTATGTTTTTTCAGTGTATTTACTGTAAATTTTTACGGCATTGTTTAACTAACATTTAGGAAAATACAACTAAACGACGGATATTTTGAAGGGTTTCGTCGGACGCTGAAATATTTAGACACCAAGACAAATGATTGTAAGTCGACTCGCAAAACTTTTCCTAAATTTTCAAATACAATCAAAACCCCTTATCCCCGGCACACTCTTCTATTGAAACAAATGTAGAAATGTCATTTAGAAAAAATGACGGAAATCTATCAGTCGGAAACGACGAATATTTTGGAAAATCCGTATTTGGATACGGGGAGAGGCGAATGCTGGCCTTTTTTTCACTCCCCTCTAACCCCTTAACAAATGCAACCGATGTCGACAAAACCGTATTTTCATTGAAACGTACAACGCTTTCGGTAGGTACTCGTTACATTTTACGTCGAAATCACCGACGAGTATCGTCCCTGCCCGGGACAAAATTTTCCGGATTCGACACCGAGTAATTTAACACGTAAAAAAAACACGCTCACCTGTATGCGGCACCGTGCATTATACGAAATATTTCGTTCGCCACGCCGTGTTATTATTTTATTATTATCCTGAATGAGCGATAATTGCAACGGCGAACGTGTGCGAACATAATTAATATAAATATACATAATGACTACCTGACGTCCACGCGCGATGAAATTCAAATTACTCGTGGATTCCGTACATTATTATGTAGTTTTTTTTTTTTTTTTTTTTTTTTTGCCGCGCGAAACGTAATAATTGAATTTACTTTTCCCATTTTGCGCGTTCTCCTCGCCGTCGCCGTAACCGCGTTAAACCTATTCGGATGTACCTACCTACCTACCTACCTGCCTGCCTACTGAATGCAAAATTTCTCGATGTCATTTATTTAAAATTAACGTCTAAAGTTTTAATTGGAAGAACCTGTACAGTGTATAAACTGTACAACAACAACAACAACAACAACAACAACAGCAACAAAAACAACAACAACAACAACAACAATACCGAAACGAGATTTAGGTCAGAAAATTTCAAGCCCGCAAAAATTAAATCAATTTCAGTCGGTTCGCGTTAAGTTTCCCGAAAATGTTTAATTGAAAATTAAAACAAATTAAACGCAACTATGTCTCTGTCTGCGCGTATGTAGAAATAATATTTATTATGTCCGTGCTTGCGTATATATACGCGCGCGCGTGTGTGTGTGTGTGTGTGTGTGTGTGTGTGTGTGTGTGTGTAGGTATACTATTTATTATTTGTACGCGCGCGCATATATGTGTATGATTGTACGTAGAATCAAAGATCGGTGACCGCAGAATTTTTCGAAAAATCTAACGATCAGATTACAATAATATTTCGATGGACGTGCGCTTCAGTCGCTTCAATCGCATTGCCGTCACAACTGCGGAAAACGCAAAACAATCGCGGTTTAGTGTTGCGTTTTCTCGCGATCGTCTACACAGCCCCGATGCGGGAAAGCGCAGAGACTCCGAATTTAGAAAAAATTAAGCCGATGTTTATGCTCTTGTACTATTAATTGTACAGTTCCGCGGGGTTTTTTTTTTTTTTTACCAAGATAAAACATATAGGTTCGTACGCTCAGTTCGAAGGAAATACACAACACGCGATGATAAACACCAAAGACAAATGACGTGTAATATACTGTACAGAAAAACCCATTGGACGAACGGCATCTCCGTTCGGACTCCGGACTCCCTTCTCGCTCTTTGCACCTCTCCCCGTTTATGATTTTACAAACTGCCCTAATTCCCTAATACAAACCAGAGAGTTTATTATTATTTTTTTATTATTTCACACTACTAATATCAATCGACCTACCAGTAACTGTATTATACAATATCTGTTGCACGATTCGTCTGAACTTTGTGCTGTACAACAATAGTGCGAATCGCCGAAACGCCTAGAAAATCGATTTCGCTATGTAGTGACTCTATAGATATTTTATGATTCGGGGAAAATAATAAACAAAAACAATAATAATAATGCAGCGGCTACTAAATATAAAAACAGGAAGTCCATGTAGTTACTGCGTTATTTCTTAAACAAGTTTCTACGAATTCCTTGTAGTTTCATTGCGAATTTGCGTAGTAATCTGTATTAAAATTATTAAATTCGTTGCCATAACTCCACGTTAAGACGTACGTAGAAAAGAATTTAGTGCATTTTATGAATTCTGTAAAGTTATTTCGAATGCGAAAAAAAAAAAAAAAAAAAATAGTAACTACTCAAAAATGTCAAGACCGGCAAAAAACAATGAAATATACAGTACAAGAATATTCATCGTCCAAAAATGTGCACGTTTTAAATATTAATTTATATAAAAAACAAAATTATGAAAAAATAATAACTTCTACTAACTAAAAACACTTTAAACGTAATCTACAAATATTTTACATTTTAAAATTACTCCGTACTTCATCATATGATAGGATAGTATTTATACAGGTATATTTTTATCGCTTTTTCTATTTAGATAAATGAGAAATAATATTATAGTCATCCGAGAGACATCATCGAAACGTCTTGATAAATATCTTATATGGATAATTTTTTTCTAAAACGTAATTTATAAATTTATCGGGAATAACAAGCGACTGAGCGAATAAGTATGCGACTTTTTTGAAATCTATGTAAGAGTTTACCGAACCCGATATACGCTGTCGTCTCTTTTTAACGTAGAGCCGCATGTAAGGCTAAATGATGTAAATTTTTTATTTCATCCGAAACTAAAGGTTACCGATATTATGTTAAAATGCAACACTGATTATGTAGGCGCTGAACTCGACGAACATGTATACGTATAATGATATTAATGTACACCTATGCGTTTGTATTACGTGAGCGTACATTTTTTTTCATCGAAATTATTTCAATATAACGTGAATTGAAAGAAAAAAAAAAAAAAACAGTTTCCCGTCCGCGACGTGTGTGCCAGAAGTCGTTTTGCCGAAAAAGGAATTTTAATAATTTATATAAGGATTCGGGTGGTAGAACCGGTGGTAGGGTAGGGGGCTGGTGTGAGAGATAAAAGCGGGATTCTTATAATGTAATACGGTAGGTACCTGTGTATACGGTATGCGCGGAGCAAAAGGGGAAAAAAGAAATGCATTTTCTGTAAATAATAATTTTTATATAGAAATTCGCACCACGAGGATACACGCTCTGTGGAAAAAAAAAAAAGAAAAAGTAATTTACGCGCTGGAGTTTATGGAAGATATTTCCACTCTGTCTTTATTTGACGAATTCGGCGCGGTGTAGGAAAATCCCGACGTAACGTTTATTGGCCATCGATCAAACTGTGTGTGGGGGAGAAAAAAAAAATCTGGTTTTTTAAAAAAATATATATATATATATATGTATTATAACATTGTGTAACGGAAACTGACGTTTGGACAACAAGTATATTTTCGCGAACACTGTGCAATTATATAGTATTATTGTATTATGCGGAAACTTAACTTCTCTCTGAAGATGATTCACGTGGGAATTATAAGAGAACTATAATTTTAAGAAAAGGCCGATACGGGCGTGCCAGTTTTTTATTCGGCTAATCGGAACGGATGATAAACAGAGTAACAAATATAATAATCTACATCTGTATACGTTGTTGATAAACGAAAACCGATATTCAACAGAGTACGGTTATTGCTACAGTTGAATTGTTTTCTGTTGTTGCCGATTTTCCCTAGAAAACATTATATAAATTTTACGAAAAAAAAAAAAAAAAAATTGCTCGGTTATTCCGTTTATCGAGACTACCATGGGGAAAATAAAAATAATAATCTCCCCAATGTACAATTAAGACCGGAAATGCTACAAGAAAGTTTTCGATCGGAGGCAAAATTTCCGGTAGAATAATTGTTTAAAAAAAAAAAAAAAAAACAAAAAACGCGTCGCACGGTAAAACCAATACATTACTCGCTTTGTTGAGAATATAAAACTTTTTATTATTATTTTATCTTTACCCGTTTTCCGGGGCACGAGTTTTATTACTTTTTTTTTTTTCCTCAAAAAATGTATTACCCTCGCCGTTGTATCGTGTTTGTCCGACCTCTTCTGTACGCGCCACACTTTAACCGGATATTTTGCGCTGCTACGCAGTAGGTGTACAAAACGTTGTATTTTTTTCAAATGTATAACGATATTTACCGCCGTCGTCCACCGTTCGCACTGCATTTGGAAAGTTTTCGTCGCTAAACAAATGCTTTTGCGGAACAGACAACAACAGAACAACGGCGCGCGTATTATAATTGGCTCATATCCATGCATAATAATAATAATAACAATAATAACAATACACTAACGAATCACTCGGCCGAGTCCGTTTCCGGTCCTCGAAAATCAAACGACTACAATAACGCTGTAATACGTGCGCCGGAGAGTTTACTTTTTTTCCCCCGTTAAAGTTCGAGAAGACGGCCGGGGTGTCGCCCGGACGAATATCGCGTTTTCGCGACCTCATCTTCCGGGGGAACGAAAAGGTGGCGGCGTTGTGGCGAGGGGTTGGGGGTTGGCGGGGGTAAATAGGAAAAGTTTTAACTTTTTACGTTTTCAAAGCGCCGGACGGATCTCTTTTGTCCACGGTCCAGCGGTTTCCTCTGGGGGATTTTTATTGAATCCGATCGCCGTTTTATTTTGTTTTTTTCATTTTTAATTCATTACGGGATCGCTTAGGCTATGTTTTCGCGCTATTTCCCAACATGTTTACCCCTAATCTTTCGGCGCCATAAACGGGTGTGTATTCATACAATTTAGATTTGCATTTAAACGGGAACGCTCCTTCGGTAAACACCGACATCGCTATTACATCGAATTTACCTGTTCATGAGTTACTATACCGGTTTGAAATGTAGACGTTTGAACCGTAAAATGTTATTGAACTCGCGAGCGGCGTGTTCGGTACTTATCGTGCTGTTATGCGAATCAAAATTTTTAGAAAAAATATCTCCGTTCGAATCAGCGGTGTATGAATTTATCGGACGATATTCGAAAACATTTCGATACCGTGTACGCGTGGTACTCGTTTGACGAAAAGTTTCGTTTTTCAAAACGAGAACGAATAAATGTTTCACGAACTGTCACCTTTAAACCACACCTCGCCCGAAAGAAAACAATAAAAAAAAATTATAACCTACGAAACAATATTAATATTGGAAATGCGTGTAGACACACCGTCCGCGTGTGTTGAAAATCGTTTTTTAATTATTATTAATTTTTTTTTTTTTTTTTTGAAAATCGTACAACGTTTCGCGTCGTAAAAGAGATAGAGCGGAGCGCGACGAATCGCGTCGTATCGTGCCCGCGCACCGCGATGACGTCCGGAACGGCGACGCGGAACGTCGCGAAAACGACGAATGGACACGATCGGCACACGTTTATAACGACCGTGTACCGAGGCGAATCTCGGAAAACGAATGACGGGACACCGGATCAGGTACCGAAACCGTGCGATCGCCCGGCGCAGTTGTACGGCCACCGTTGCGGGACGATTTATGACGGCGGCGGCGGCGGCGGCGGAGGGTACCGCACGTAACGCCGGTTTAATTAAACGCGAGTAACGGTCGAAACGTGTCCGCGTATAAAATTCGATCGTTCGTCCGCGCGCTTCCGCAAGTACGCCGCGGTAAGCCGGAGTTTTCGCCGTCCGGACGGCCCGCCGCCGGACGCGACGCGAACGAACATTTCGCTACAATCCGACGGTTTCGAAACTTGTTCGAGCCACCGTGTGGACGACGGTACGAGTAGAATATCCGGCCAATGGTCGGGTAGAATTTTTCGTCCGCGCTTGACGTTCGCGAATATTGGCCTCGCATTAAAAAAAAAAAGACGTCCCGGCGCGTTAGGGACGGATGCAGCCACTGTCATAGGTGATTTGACGTACACTCGTCAGCGACGATAAACCGATGTTAACGAAAAAACGATTCTGACCGCAGTTCGGTCGATAGTGATGCAAATATAAATTTTCCGTTCAAATTTGTAGTCGATATGAATATGTTAAACTGTATTTCAACAGAATTATTCAAATTTTTATAAATAGCTTAAAAATTGCCCAAAATTTTCGAAAAACTTATCACGTCTAGAAAAGGCAAATATAAGTTCATATCAAATGGAACTGATACTCCGTAAACATTTATTAATTGATCTAATTTGTGTAAAGAAAAAATAATGCTCTTAAAGGCTATACAAATTGAGAAATAAATCAAAAATCAATATTTAATAATAGTTCAACATTGACAATTGTTATCCGGGTTTAACATACGATTTTCTTCGATTTTCATACGATTCATTTTTATTTCAACAATAACAATTCGACTAAATAAATCTTCTAATAATCTAAGACGGTAGGGCCAATTAAAGTATTTTATATAAATCTGAAACACATATGGTTTGAAAGTTAATAATAAAAAACCTGTTATAATTTCAAGCATATCTCTTAAGTCGCATAAGTTTAATACCAGAAAAAATACATAAAAAAATCGCGAAAATATCAAATACCTATAATAGCCAACAAGTAACTAGAATGTTTTTGAAATTTAACCACGTTTACAAAATGCTAAATCCAGCGTTTATTTATAACTACAGATCTTAACAATATTTTTTAACCGAACAAAAACAAAAAAACTAAATTACCAAACACTTCGCCGTATTATTTCAATTTTTCCCAGGTTTTTCGTTATTGTTAGAAAAACTGCACGCAAAATCAAACAACGACTTACTTACTCACAAACCAAACATTTTCTTTCAGAAAATATGCTATTGTTCAAAATCACATAAAGATTTCTAGTGGAAACACACAATCATAATCAATTTAAAGTGTGAAATCAGGCGGGCAAATGTTCGTAATTATTAATAAATTTTAATTTCTACCAATTATGAGTGACAACTATTTTAGATATAAAAAAAAAAAAAAACGACTTTTTAGTAAAATACACATCATACTACAATTATAAGATCCCTTCTTATATTTCGAATATAAAATTAATTTAAATGAATAATTTAATTACATTTTCGTATTAGTTTTTAACTTGAATTATTCGATTTATAATTCATATAATACAAAGAATTGAATTATAGTTAAAATCGTAGACGTTTCATTTTTTCTATAGTTTGATCAACATTTTTGAGCACATCATCTGCCACAATTATTCTAATAGATCGTTTGATTGGTTTTTATTTGTTTTGCAGTAATATAGGTGGTCTGGGATAATGTTAATGCCACACAAATTCATATCCATAAATAAATGTTCGATATCTTCAATCTCATGTTGTTTATCGATTTCATTATGGGTATCGTGTTGATTTTCAAAATAATCTCTGATTGCTTTTACATTTTCAAACGCAAGTGCATGTCTGGAATTTCGAACAAGAGTTTAATGATAGTTATATCAAATTCGTCATAAAAAAATTTTTTTATAATTAATGACGTACTTATAGAATTCGTCATTAGATAAAACGGGTTCATTTTCATCAAGCCATTTTGGATAGTTATCACACAGATTTTTAATTATAGGGATGTACAACTCCACGAAAAATGCTAAACAGAATGCCTTGAATATCGGAAGCATGAACGTATATTTTTCGAAATCAAAATCATCCTGAATATTCATGTTGGCACACATTGCGGTTAAATAATTTGGTTCGGGTAAATCGAGTATGGATTTCAATAATATTTTTTGAAAAATCTCTTGAATGCCTATTAATATATCGTTGTTTTTATCAATTACTAATCGTAATTTGTGAATCAATATTTTGTGTTGGTCACTATTTATATATTTTTGCATTGATTCTTCAGGAATTTCTTTTAAAAATGCTTGCAGAAAATCCCGTACTTTTATTTTTTCTGTTAAATCAAGATCTTCGTGTAGTTTGGATGCAATATCCATCGTGTATGAGAATTCTGTTTCTGATCCAACATTTCTTGGTTGGTTTTCTGACATTTCTAGTGAATATACACTATTTCGGTAAGGATAAATGCAATTTATTTGTAAGTATTTACAATTTCACTAATTCAAAAAAAAAAAAAAAAAAAAAAAAGGAGAAAACAGTTTACTATAATAATTAAGATTTTCCGTGTCTATAGCAACTCGCTGGAAATAAAGCATGAACGTTTAATGATCGTAAGAAATATTAATTTGTAAGGCAAGACGATAAGTGTAGCCAACAATTACTTAAATATCATTAGATTATTTCAGTTTTACTTGGATTGATGCATACCATATAAGGTGTACATTTTTAGGTATTTATTTGTTTTAGAATCGGAGTGTAGCGAGGAATAAATTGGTTACACAAAGATATTACGATTATAATATTTTTTTCATAATGCGAACGACTTCTCCGCCAGATGTCTCCATCTACGCTCTGAACCTAAAATTACCGTAACTCAATAAGTTAATTACAATTTCAAAATTAATTTTTAATTGTACTTAGTTGATTGATAAAACGGTCGATTATTTGCGTATCGGATTCGGACGGGCTTACGAGTGTCGCCGGGCAGTGGTTGAATAGCCAGGATCCACCCGCGCGATGGCGACTGGACCCGGCAGCAGGCGGTAGACGAATTGGGTAGCCGTTGCCGGGACCGCGTACCGACGCGTTGTCACGTATCCCCGGGGCTCGCCCGTGTTTCCGTGCCTCCCGAATAGCCTAAGACCAATACAGGGTGCGTAATTGTGCCGTCGCTTTACGCGCGGATTAACAATTAGGACCGCCCGTCCACGTGTTAACACCGGCTATTTCCGCGGCTTCTTACAGAACAGCCACGCCCACTCCTGCCGAAAACGAAATTCCGGGATATTTCAAATTTAATTTACTTCAAAATTGTCCGGAAAAAACACGCCGCCCCTCTCGGAATTTTCGTCCTAGGCAACAGACCGTCGCCATTGGCCCGACGTTAAATTCGCCGTTTCCGTGTTATATCGTCCATATCGAAATTTCACAACAATATACGAATATATCAGTATTCGGAGCGGGACACAACTGTACATCGTTATACATTACTGTTAGACACCTATACCGCATAACTCATCTCAGTGCTGTTTCGAAACAATTCTCACACGCCAAAGTATAAGTTAACGTGCGGTTAAATCCGGTCTAGTGGCTTTCAAGCGCTTAACCGGCCGGGAGCGGGAGAAACACGACAACCGCATCGGTAAACGCAGTCGCGGAAGAAAAACCAATAAAACCGACACGGTTGTGTTGCGTATTCGTTATTGGATTTATATTAAATTTATTATTCACTCAACGACCCCCCCCCCACCGGCGTGGCCCGCGCAGACCGGAAACTGCCGTTCTCTCGTTTCGAGGAAAAACCGAACCGCGTCGCCCGGACGGTTAACACCGGAATCGAATGTACCCGAAAGGATTCGAACAAACACTGAGAGCCGCGAAACGATCCGAGAACCGCGCGACTTCGATTGAACACGGCACCGCGCCGGTCGCTTCAGAAGGCCGCCGGGCGAGGGCGAATAAAAAATTGACGGGGAGAGCCCGTACAGTGACTGCCGCGACCCGGCGACGTATGACCCGTTTGCGTTGTGCCGGTCACGCGGTGTTCCGCACGAAATCGGAAGCCCCGCTCTCGTCCCGCGGCAACCGATTAACGGCCGAACGAATGTAGCCTATAACATCGCATCGGTATTGTCGGTTTACGGCTGCACAATATTCGTTGCAGAGGTACAAAGTCTCGGCCCGGGCCCGGTCATCGTTCCCGGCTTGACCGTGACGGCGTAACCGACATCCGGGCCGCAACTGTCCCGATAGCGGGCGCGTACCGTTGTCGTATCGTAATCGTATCGTTACGAAATTCGCTTTCTCGTCGTCGGCAAGTTATATAGCAATCACGTTCGGATTACAAGGGTCCCGGTCAACGTCGTCCGAGTCGCGAAGCGTCCCGTCGTTCCCGTCGCGGTATCTTCGATTCGAGCTCGATTCAAATCCGTTCGGCACGACACGACAGAACATTCGGGGTCGAACAGCGTTTCATCGGTCCGTCGGCGTCCGCCGGTATCCGTTTAATTGAAATACACGTGTATTTTTTTTTTTTTTATGCATACATTAAAATAATTATTGAACAAACGACGGCGTATGTTAGTTGATCGGTTCGAAAAAGACTCGACACGAAATTCAAAATTTGTAATCGTTTTTCGTGGTAAACAACAAAACGATTTTGTGAACGTTTTGACTCGATAAATCGCACGGTGCCGAACAACTGGTTTGATCACGAAATTCCGAATGATCGCAACGAAAACTGTAATAACACCGATATCGGTTTGAAACAGTGACATTTTTAGATTTTCCCAGTAAATTTTCTTAATAGTCGGAAAGAAAATCTTGACAATTTACGCGGTAACGGTTTCTGTTATTTTTTTTTTTTATGTTTCGGCTATAGAAATAATTATAGACGTCTATACCGTAAATTGACATTATCGTTGACTGTATTTAATTTACGGCTGCTAAAAATTTTCGAACTTTTATTCGTTCGATATGAACGCGGTACGTGATTTTATTGACGCATTTCGTGATAAAATCCATGTTAAAATTCATTAAAGGCACGAACAATATTGGCCTTCTTCGACAATAAATCAATTCGAGTCGGTATAATTGGTAGTTGTTTTTTTTTTTTCTAGACACAACAAATAAAACTAATCCAAAACGAAACAGGGCAAAAAAAGATAATGTTCCTTTTTTCCCTCCGTTCGCAATACTGTCGTTAATTATTAGTCGGCTCCGGAGTGCCGAGATTAATCGTCCGACAGATCGCCGCACGGTCAACGTATATTATTATAGTAACAATTCGTGTTACGTTATTACCATCGTTAAACTGCACACTGTCCTGAATTCCCAAATAATATTACACTATTATCAACTTGTTTTTCTTGCGTTCTCCTATTATCATCGTATCCTCGCACGAGCATGTCGAATTTCCAATTTCTCCCTCCCTCCCATCATCCCGCAAAGTGTAACTGTAATACGTCATGACGCGCCAGGAACCGGACGAACACCATCGGAATTTCATTAACGATGAGATCCGCCATGGTGTGTATATGTGTAGGTTGGTTGGTGTTTGTGTGTTTATGCATGTTTTGTATAAAATTTTTGCCCGGCATCCCGGAAAATCGTCCGCTATTATACAGAGTGATTATTTAATCATGATCCAGCCGTTTTATCGGTGGATGTCAAGTGAATTTCATTTCCGGTATTTCATATAATATATTCACCTCTCTTTAATTATACAGAACTAAAAAAGTTCATAATTTACATCAAAAGAATTGAAAAAGGTGATAAAGTTGATGAATATTTCTGCATGATAATCTTTTCCTACACCTCCGGTCAAAACTGTGATTCGTTATAACTCATGAACGGTACAATATTCGATGCGCAAATCGAAATTTTTTTAACAATATTCCATATTCAAATCTGTGTTTAACGTGAGCGGTCGTTATGTTAAAATCTAAAATGTGTAAACGGAATGCTTGAAAACATTCGAAAACAAAATCCGAAGTGAAATACACGGACTGCCGATCGATGGAAGATCGATAAACGAGATAAAATAGATAACTGAGTTGCGATGCTTACCGTGGAATTCGCACCAATATAGCAAGCAGCTATGTAAAAGAACAAAAGGATTAATTAAAGTTTGGCCAGATAAAGAGAAAAGACGAAAGCGAGACAGTTTAGGTCGGCTACGGAGTAGAAACCTCAAGATTCTTTCTTCCAGGTAAAAAACTCTGAAAAATACGGACTGACGTTGGGAAAAAAAAGGTTCGGTAGGCCTATAGCAGTTGAAAGCTGGAGAGCGATAGTTCCAGACAGAGACGAGTGGCTAGGCGTATAACGAGCGTAGCGGCAAAGAGTAATCGTGGGCGTTAGAAGAGAGAAAATGTACAGTGTACGGTATGGATACTCGTTTAAAGTATGTGTATACAGCATAGGTAAACAACATATTTGGAAGTATTACGTAGAAATAAACGTTTGCTAAAAGGATTCCGTATTACGCTATAACAATAATTGATCGAACAAACAAAACACAATAACACCCTAAAAAATCAAATTCGCTTGAAATCCGCAAAAAAATAATCCCCTGTACGCGAAATAACCCTGTACATTTTATTGTAATGAAAACAATAAACGTTTGGGCTGCGCGGGCGTCGGCACGAGCAAAATATATTTATATAGGAGATACGTACCAACGATGAGCATGGCGATGATAACGAGGAATAACACAAAAAAAAAAAAAGGTAACGGGGACGAGTGCAACCACCGGTGGTGGTGAGATGTCGGGAAGATAAGATATAGACGGAATGTTCTAAGTTGTACGAATTTTCCTAGTTTTCCAACGGTTTTCCGGGCTCACATATTTTATCTCGGTTTTTCACATTTTTTAGGAAGACTCAAGAGAAAGTCAAAAAATTACCTCTCCAAAGTACTTTCCTAGTGAAATTTTCTTTCAGAAATATTGCTATCATAAAAGATGGAGTAAAATCACTGGTAGAAAAGCTGACCGCAGAAAAAAAAAATCGTACGATCAAATTTATTATATTTCGTCAAATTTCCCGTTTTTTTTTTTTTTTTCGGTTTTTCGCATTTGATGACAGTATTCTAGAGAAAACCGGAAAATGACCTCCATAAAAGCACCTCCCCACGCCGATTTTCTTTCAGAAACGGTACTGCGCGTAGAAGTCCGAGTAATTTTTCCGGTAGATATTTGCGCGCATATAAAAAAAAAAAAAAAAAAATTAAAAAATAAACAACTTTGTAAAACTATAAGCCTCTTCGCTCCACTCAGGATTTAAAATCCAATAGGTAAACGTGTAAAAAAAAAATTACCTCCCTCTCTCGTATAAACAGCATACTATCGAAACGGATTAAACGGATAGTATTATATTATACTTGCACGGCGTTGCACGCGTTATTTAAGCGGACTCGTTAACCGGCGCGACAGATTGTGCGATTACAAAATAGTGACAAGGTCTCTTTTTTTTTTTATTATTATTATTATTATTATTACTAGTCTCTTTTTTTCTCTATTTTTTCTTTTTTTTTTTTTTAACCTATTAACCGGCACTGCATTGTCGTCGACGCACGTTTTAATGGGTTTTTTTTTTTTTTTTTTTCCCCCGGGTGACCTCTTTTCGCATCCAGTGTACGTATACGCGAAACTGTATACGGCTCTCTTTTAAACGGCCGACATTGTTCGCCGTAAGACTTTTCTATAAATATGGTTTGAAATTAAATTATTATTTTCAATTTCAGAAAATACGCGTATTCTAACGATTTTATTTTTATTTTTCCTCCTCCCTCTCTAATAGCTGTGCTACTACTCATCGGGACTGCGAGGATGCATTTTTTTCCGGTGTCGCTATATTAGAGTCCAGAAGATCAGAATAATGGTAGCAATCGTTTCTGTCGCTGACCTTCTGAAAAGGACGACGAATCGCAAAAAAAAACAAAATAATCACGTTTGCGAATAATAAAACAACGAAATGTTAGAGACGAGGAAGAAAAACACCAATTTTAAAAAAATTAAATTAATGATAGATGTCTACGTTTCAAAGATAACCATGTTCGCGCGGCCGTTACTCACCTGCGATAACGACCATTTATCTTATAATATTAGAGTTCGGATTTTCTATCTCTAAAAAACATAAACAAAGTAAAACACTTAAAATCGTAAAATGCCACGATATTTATTAAATTATTATTAATTAAAACTCAAAAAGTAATTAAAAATTAGAAAAAAAAAAAAAGGGAAAACAAGCTGGCAACATAAAACTTCGTCTACTAATACTGCAATACAGCATGGAATGGATTTATAGCTGGCGTAGTTTCATACTGGACGGGTAGAAAAGAAAAAAAGTGAAATACCTATAACGTCCGAACTCTAATTGTCACTTTATACTGTAGGTGTGTTTTAGATGCCCAACCTAGAAAATAAAATATCGAACGACGTTTTATTGGAGCCCGATATCTGGTCGACGAAGCTGATACGGAAGACGGGGCTTTTTAACTTACCGCCTAAACGTCGGCCCGGTCCGTATTAAAATCGGAAGTCCCGTAAAAAACGACCGATAAACGTGTAGAATTCATATGCGCATGTGTCTTTTCGTTTTATTTAACATTTCGCGGCCACGAAAATCGGATTTCACGACTAGGAAACACGCTAAATCGGGCCGTTGGTAAACGTAATATTATACCGAATCGGTCACCACCGTGCGAGATTCGTATCGACGTAATTATAAAATGGTAAACAAAGAAAACTCGCCGCGAAACAGTCAAACATCAACCACGTTTATTATCATTAGAAAAACTGGGCGAGTTTTACCACCCAATTTTTTAATTGTCTATAAACTAAAGATGATTTATTCGTTTAACTCTAGAAAATATAAAGAAATCGAGCTAAGTCAAAGTGAAATTCAAAAAAGGTAAGGTAAGAGAGAATTTAATGTATATCTGACAAAAAAACGATTCTGAGAGGAGTTTAATTAATAGTGATACTTTGTCACAAATATATACCATATTATAGAAAAAATATTTAAAAAGGCTCTATATATTTTCTTTAATAATATTTGTTTAATGTTGTACCGATTTCCATGGTTATCCTACTTTTATCCCGGTTTTCCCATGTTTTTTTCCCAGCATTTTACATTTTTTTGAGAAAACTCTCGGAAAATCAAAAAAATGACCTCTCTAATGTACCTCCTTAGAGAAAGATTCTTTTAAAAACATAACTGTCATTAAATGTTGAAACAAAATTGCTGGTAGATAAGTTGTGCACAGAATAAAAAGAAAAAACATCTTTGTTGAACTATAAGCTTCTTCGCTCTACTAAGAATCTAAAAAAATATAGAAGAAACTTGAGTAACTTATAAGTTATAAGCCAAGTAGTAAATATTCAGGAAAATGACAAGTTCAGACAGTTATATAAAAAGTTACTTTGTTTTCAATGACATTATAACTATAATATACAAACATAATCTTAATATTATCATAGGCATCGAATGTAAAATGATCAGGTGGGATGGTTAGTATTACATATCACAATGAGTTAATATAACCAAATACCGAAGAGTTGGACAGAAATAACTTAAGTTTCAACAGAAATAAATTATTCAATTTGAAATTCTTCATTAAACGAATCGACGAAATATGATAAACTGTAATAAATCATTTTCTAAAATTCAGTTTTTTTTTTTTTTTTTTTACTAACTAAAATTTATCAAAAAAAAAAAGTAACTGAACTTTTAAATTGTTAAATATATTTTATTAAGTCACTGGCCGGATTTGATTATGGATTTTCCTTTCTTTTTTTTTTTTTTCTATTCTAGATGTTATTATTATTATTTATTAAGTCCGCCCCGTCCCCCTCATCGTATTATGCGTATAGCTGTCTCTTTCCGGTCGATAAGACGCGTTCGGTGGCGGGTAGCGATCGCGACGGAGACGATGACGACAGTGACGATAACAGTCCATTAGGCATTTGACGCGTTTTCCCCGTCCGCCCGCCCCGAACGGTCGTTAAGACCGCTCAATCCGTCCACCGGTAATCGGAAACACGATCAAACAAAATAACGGACCCTTTGCGGCAAAAATAAAAAATACAAAATAATAATAATAATAATGATAAAGTCCGTAAGTAAGCGAACCGCCGGATTTCCGAAATAATATCGCATTTTAAAACTGACCTGCAAACGCCGTACAGTGTTGTCACGCAGATAATACGAATTTTATCCAGACAAGGGGTTAACAGAATATTTCAGTTTCAGATTTGAAATACTTACAAAATACAACAATGGTTCGTAACTCAACATCGGACTCGGGACGCTGTTGTATATTTCCCACCAGTACGGACCACTGCCCTATTATTCTCCCCCTACGACTTTTGTCTTTACAATTTACAATGTACACTTGCATAATTGCAAATCAGCAATACGGTAAACTATAACCGCCCCGGTGAGTGCAGGGACCGCCGGTCGTTCGCCACTGAAACAGAGGAATCACAGCGCGGGGGTCCATCAATTATTATAAGAGAGAAACAACGTTTGAACATCGAACGCGACAAAAGTCATTGAGTGTGCCGGACATTCGCGTTTTATAAATAATTACGGATCGCGTACACACGAGTGTTTTTAGTATGAATTTTTTTTCGCGGCTAAACAAATTTCGATCCGATAATATTTTAACGTCAGTTCATAAAGCGTGGTGTCCGTATTTTTTCAGCACCCGTAGGGACCGTATTGTTTAATAAAAGCTTTATTTTATGCGGATTTTTACCGTGTGCGCGCGTTGACGGGAACGCCGTTTCTCGCGTATCTCTCGCGTACGCGCAATCGTATGTTCGTTCTATCCGGCCGTCCCGCGACCGACGACGCGGACGATGTAGGTAAAAAAAAACCACAAAAAAATCAAATTTCCGCGCGGACCGCACCGGAGTCCGCTACCGCGCGGAAGTCCGCCGCGGATCGAAGAGCCGAGACCACGAAAACCCCGGCCGTCTCCGCCGCAAACGTGTCACGGCGCCGATCGCAACGCCGTCGCCGTCCGCGTAACGCCGGCGCGTAAAAGTAAAACCCGCCGTTCACGCGGACGCGTCAACGCCGCACTCCGTTTCTCGCGACGGCCGTTCGATCGCCGCGACGTTCGACGCACGAAGCCGGTTCGCGCCCGCGCCCGTGCCCGCGGGTAGCGATAACCGCAACCGTGACGGTAACGGCGTTGGTAACGTTGTTCGGACCTCGTGATAAACGCCGCAACAACGGCCGGGAAACGCGGTGACGGTCCGGGAACCGTTTCGCGGGCGAGAGCGGCGGCCGCGGGGTCGGTATTATCGCGTCTACGCCCGCCCGGTCCCGTCGGGCGCCGGTTAAAAGAGAGTTTGAGAGCTCCGGTCAATGGCGACGGCCGGCATTCATACCGGGAACGCTGCGGTTGCGGTGCGTCGCTCGGTTCAAACGTTAACGGGGCTTTGTATTGAGCCGGAGACACATACGCGTTATAAATTCAATCCGACAGAGATACGACGTTCATTTGAACGTACGGCTCAAACACGAGATTACCTCCACTCCCGAATGTATTGTCGTCGGATACATTGTCACCGCCGGCACGCGATCGAGTTCCGTTTGAATTTGTCGAATTTATAAATTGTTAAAAACGTTTGTTTGTTTTGTATTGGACACGGTGACTTTTCCAACTAAATGCCGAGAAAAAGACGCCGAAAACAACGAAACCGTTATTTTCGTAAACTTTGCCGTTTTTCTCACTTTTTTCGGG
The DNA here is from genome assembly GCA_902439185.1 of Cinara cedri. Classification (NCBI taxonomy): domain Eukaryota; kingdom Metazoa; phylum Arthropoda; class Insecta; order Hemiptera; family Aphididae; genus Cinara; species Cinara cedri. The sequence goes on along the minus strand of CABPRJ010000976.1, from coordinate 556,033 downwards.
TTTCTATCGGTAACATTGGAAATTAAAGGCAAATCAACAAACAGCGTCCTAAAGCGACAACGTTCAATTTCCGCACTCGAATTCTAACGAAACATATTAACCGGTAGAAAAACGAAATCTATACTAACGAAACTTTTACCGTCGTAAATTTGTCAGTTTTTCAAAGGTCCTAAATGGTTTTTTTTTTTACACATTTTATCAGTTGTTATAAAAACCGTAAGGAAAATCAAAAAGTCACCTCCTCAATGTACCAACTGAATCCGAAATGATACGAAAAATCTTTCACGTTGCTTTTTGATTGTAACACGATTTTTAATACAAAAATTGTTAACGTGAAGAAAAAAAAAAGAGCTGATACTACTGATGTGCGTACCACTGTTTCAGGTCAGTGTTTCGGATGGTAGAATACATAATGTTGAAGTCTTTACGAAAGGATAAATCGATGTTAAACGGGAGTATTTTTACTATCTAACCAAAATGATTATTCTACGGGAAAAATACGTCTGAATAAAACTTAATGCGGCTTTTTCGCTACAATCAAAACCTAAAACACGACGTTTAGTGTTTACCTAACAAATTATCTATTAACATCCCGAACGAAATCATTGCACAATATAAAAACAGCACTTAATTCAACGTGTTCGGAATCCTTTATTATGACATAGTTAACCAAAAAAAAAAAATCCTTTGATATAGGGACGGGTACAGCTACCGTTACAAGTAATTTATTGTATACCTGTAAGCAACGATAAGCCAAAGGTTATGAAAAAACGATTCGGAGTTGAATTGATAGTGATGCAATTTGTCAACAATTATATATGTTATATTATAGTAAATTGTTTAAATGGGGTTTATATATTTTCTTTGATAATATTTCATTCATCTACCGATTTTCCCGTTTCTCGCGGTTGTTCCACGTTTCTCCTGGTTTTTTACATTTGCTGGGAAAATTCTTGAAAAATCGAAAAACAACCTCTTTAAATTATCTCTCCAGTGAAATTTCCTTTTAGAAAACATTGATATCATATAGAATTTGGGAAAAATGGCTGGTAGAAAAATTGTCCGCAGAAAAAAAATACATATTTGGTACATATTCTCGTTTTTTTATTCGGTTTTCCGAATTTTTTGTGAAAACCCTTGGGGAATATCGAAAAACGACCTCCCTAAAGTATCATTTCTTTTCAGAAAAGGTGCTTCCCACACTAAAAAATCGGATCGAGTCCTCTGGTAGAAAACGTGTCCACAAAGGAAAAAAAAAAAAAAAACATCTTTGTAAAACCATAAGCTTCTTCGTTCCACTCAGATTCCAAAAATTAAAATGTTCACGATTCGTTGGAAAGTCGCGCATGACGAATTTCGTTTCTATGGAAAACCGTTCGGGTGTATACTCGGGGTATAGCTGTGGTTTTTCAACGAAATGTCGCGAAATACGCGGCGTATTATGCGTACAGCATTCGATACTGTTGCGGGACCGTCGCCGCCGCCGAACACAATACAGCGACGCGACATTTCTCTGTTTTCGCGGGGAAATATTCGCAGACCGGCAAAAAACTAAAAAAAAAAAAAAATAAATAAATAAAATAATATCGGAAACGCCGCGCGTACGTTTCCCCCGCGAACATATTTTCCTGCGGCGCGTTTTTCGACCCGTGACGCGTGTTTGACATTCGTCGCACGGCGACCAATCGGCTGATTTATTATTATGATTTATTTTTTATTATTATTTTTTTTTTTTTTTCCTTGCCTTCTAACTCCGTCGTCTTCATCTTTAACGGCACAACCTGCGCCGCCTCCTCGATACGTGACGCGCGGTTAGGAAGTTGGGCGTGTGCCGCCCGGGCGCCGGTGACTTAACGATATTCACGGCGGCGCACGTGTGCGGCGCCGTCCTCCCGCGCCGCGGTAAGACGGCGAAACGCGCGCGCGTCGTCGGAATCGTTCGCGTCCATGCGTACGTCCGGAATGGAGAAAAAAAAATAATAATAAAATAAACCCTCGCGCACAGACCTCGTCCGGCGGTAAAATATCGTAAATCTCCGGGGCGTCGGTTGTCGAGAAAAAATATAAAAACAGTAGCGAAACGAAACGAAAACGAATAACCGAACGCGAGAGGGAAAAAACACGGGAATTCCGCGGGACGGACGGCGAGCGGCGAGCTGGACGTTTCGCCGGGACTGTCTACACGCGCAACGATAACAACAACGACGACGACGACAACGATAAAACAAAGCGCGAGCGCGCGCGCGTGTAGATTTGTCGTAATTTACGCGTTCGCTCGCGCCACGTCGCCGTCTCCCTCCGCCGCAGTCGTTCCCGGGGCCCGAGACAGCGGCACGGCACGGCGCACGCGGACGCGACGCGGTCGACGGCGACCGCGTCGCGACGCGTTTTCGCGGTCCCGGCAAGTCGGATTATAACGCGGGCCGCGGGGTCGTACACGCGGCCCGGACGAGCGCGAGATAACGTAGCGCGCGCGCGTCGCGGCAGGCTTCGAACTCGCGGACGGCCGCTAAATTCGCACGTTCGGTCGCATTTATCACGCGCGCGTTATCGTCAACGCGACGGTCGTTGATTTGGGATGTTTTTCGAAATGACCCGATAGTCCTCCCCGCCCGTCTCGATAAAATCAGTATCGATCCGATTTGTTTTTTTTTCCCAAAGCTAGCGGGTAAGGGGGGGGGGGAGAGGATATTATAGACTATCCCGGTCCCACACACCGGACGCGGAACACTCGAAAACAACGACACAACGACGTCGTTTTTCAATATTGTAGAGACGCCGATTTTCGGTATCGCGTGTCGACCGCACCGACCGGTCCCGGGGATCGCGTGCGGTGAACCGGGACGATGAATATAAAAAAAAAACCGTCGTACGCGAAGCGACCCGAACGCGGCGACCATGGCGTATACATATATATAGAAAACGTACGGCGAACACCGTAATTTTCGAACGCCCGATAATCCCGGTCGAACGTGTGGACGATTTCGGAAAACGGCGATGCGAAATCGCCGTGCGAAACGACCGGGGTAACAGAACGGTCTGGTTGCGATACAAGACGGCGGGCCGAACCGACGCGAACACCGCCGAAACGCCGGAGTAATACCGGAAATACCGGTTTTTGGTTTTTTTTTTCGAAACACGAGCGATTCCACGGTCGGCGCGACGCGCGATATTTCACGCCCGTCGTTGCCGCGGGTTCGCGCGGCTTATTAACTCGGTACAGATTACCGAACGGTGTCGGCGCGAGAAACCAGCGGGTCGGCTTCGCCGCGATCGCGACGGCGGCGGCGTTTTTGTCCCGCGCGCCCGTTCGAACCGTTCGTTTTTTTTTCCAGGGCCGCGGAATCCGCCGCGTCCGACCCGCCGCGCACGCGCACTCTGCGCGGCCCGGACGGGCGGGGTTTCCGGTTCCGGTCGGCGGTGCGTTTTTCCGAAAACGAACGGGGCGCGGCGAACCGGTCTGCGGAAACCCGCACTGCGCGGGAACGGGCCGCGTTTCGAAATAGCCCGACGAGGGCCGCCTCCCGAACAAAAGGCCGTAACGCGCTCCGCGGTCCTCCGTGTTCCGCCCGTTACCGCATTCCGTCCCCCCGAATATTGGCCGGCGTGTGGACGCGTTTCTGGTATCGCCCGCCGGTCCGCCCGCAACACTCTGCGCGACGGTCGATCGTTCGGTGCGCGTGTCCGGATCGAATTACCGTCCGTCGCCGTTGCCGATCCTGCTCGTCGAATTCCCCCCCCCCCACCCCGAAACGGCGGCACGCGCGTCCGCGGTACCGGCCGACAATGTCTGCGGCTCTGTTCGCGAAAATTCGCTTCGTAAAAAAAAAAAAAAAAAAACCACGAACGACACCTTTCACGCTCGGCCCGATTAACTGTTATTATTATTATCATTACGTTATTGCGGTTTCGCGTTTCGGCCGTTCGATTTTTATACTAATGGGGCGCGACTGCGCGATCGACACGGTCGCATAAAATTGCAAATTAAACGCGATTATACGTCGCGCGACAACCGCCGCCGCCGGCGGGAGTATATAATGTAATAAATATGGAAAAAAAAAAAAAAAATACCGGCGTTAAAATTTAACGTCCAATTTTATTATACGACGAAATATCAAAGTTTTTACAAAAGGAAAAAAAAAAAAAAAATAAAAAAAATAACCGTAAGAAGTTTCTCATTAAGAGTCGTCGGGTCGTGAAACTTATAATATACTGCACACCGCCGCCGCGCCGCCGCCACCGCGCCACGCCGGGGTGAAGTATAATATTTTTAATAAACTTTCATTTTTTTTTTTTTTTTTTTTCCTGTAGACATTTTAAACTATTTTTATTATATACACTATGGCGCGGGAATAGCTTTTACGTTGTAATTTAATAAGTGATATTCGAGGGGAGAGGAATAAAAACCCCGTATTTTGTTATACCACCTTAAAAAGAGTATTAAACAGTGTACACATAAAAGTATGCCAATAAATAATAATGAAAAAACAAAACAACAACAATAACAACGAAAAAAAAAAAAAAAAAAAGACAATTAAAAAGAAAATTTTTGTCTTACTCTTCTTTCGCGTTATTACCTTTCAGTGAACACTAATGAGTTAAAGCGAAACGCGCGCAGCGGCGGTGTACGCGGTGCGATTCGTACGTAAAGGAAACGCACGCGGTGGGCGGAAGCGAGACTTCTCGGCGCGTCTCCTACGATTCAGACCGAAGTGATTCGGCTCAAGCAAACCCGAAAAGTATGAATTTCACGAATATATTCGGTTGTTCGATTCGACCGTTCGGACGTGATATTCCGGACGATAAAAAATTGTACACCCGCCGTAAACAGACGTCTGTTTTCAAAACTCTATGCTTGCGTACGATGGCTACGACGTGTATCACACATGTACATATTATAAAATATATTACCGTGACACCTATCCGAAAAGGCTAACGGTCGAGAATACCTTTTCGATTAAAATCCTTTCGTAACCGCACGCGCGCGCGCACGCACACACACACACACACACACACACACACACACACACACCTTGCGTATTTTAATAGCGATCTACGGGGAATGACGGCGGTCGGGACGAGCGGGAGGAGGCTCGGACGAGACGAGTGGGGCGGAGAGAGGACGGCTAACGAGTGATGATTGTCGTTGCGCGGACAACGCGTGTGCGCCGAAACTGCGGGGGCGGAGGCAGATTGATGAACACCGTGGCGGGTTATACATCATTCGGCTCCGGTGACGATGATAAGAAATCGCATTTATCACACTCCCGACGACACTTATACGCGGTCATATATATATATATATATATATACGCAGACCATTCTCGCATCACACCCTATATATTTTCCCTCCCTCTTCACGTTGGCTCCGCCGTGGCCGAGGGGACAACAGGTAAATACGATAATTCCGTCGTGGCTTGACGGAGCGATGGGGCCCGAAAAAAAAAAAAAAAATACAAAAAAAGAAATAAGAAAAACGCGCGATTTTCGACCGGCCTTTTGACGTCGTAATAATATATCGACGACGCAGTACGCTCTCGGTGACCCCTCAGGTATAATAATATATTTTTCGCCGCGTCCGAACGAAGCCGTTACACACAATTCGTACCGCGTTCGTACCGCACTGGGCCGATTCGCCCGGCATATCCGATAATATATTCATTTATTTTTCTCGCACAAGCGTATTGAACGCGTATTTCAACGTAAACGGAGAAACGGATTTTCAGGCCGTACTTGCGTTTCCGTTCGACAGTCGGCGGGTCGCCGATTCCGTTTCGTCATAATTTGAACACTGCCGGGGGCGTATATGCCGGATATAAATAAAAATTAATTATTCGATTTTTTTTTTTTATTGAATTGCAAGAGCGGAATCACGCTCAAAACCTGCTCCGCGGTGTACTCGTTCGAAAAATAATGCGTGTCGATCAATGCGATAGTTTCCGAAATTACCGGTTACCGAAAAAATACCATTTCACACGCGCACCGATGTACAGTGAGTCCTCGTTTAACGGCACCTCATTCAGCGTAGTCTCGCCGTTGCGCCGTACAATTTACGTCCTTTATGCATATTAAAGTCGTATAGGCAATTTGTAAATAAATTTCCCGCGACGTAAGAAAACTATACCGACGAAGTGATTTCTTCTCGTGAGGAAGGACCGAGTAATTGGAGATTTATTAGAATCGAATCGAAATCGACATTACGACAAAGTTCAGAAGGAAGAAAGTGAAAAGCCAATTGAAAAAGCACTCACGGTAAAAGGGTCATCTAAAGCTTTTCGATTAATCGAACAAGGCATTCAAATTATAAATGATAAAGATTTAAACCATGGAAGAATTTCGCACGGGTTGAGCGAAATGATTTGAACAGCTTAACGTGTTACCCAATTGTATGGTGATAAAAAAAAAATATGCAGCTAAACGGCCAATACCAGACTCATTTTTTAAATGTTTAAACTGTAAATACATATCCAAATCCATGAGTAATTATAGTTACGAGTTTGTCTATAGTTATAAGTTTTCGTAAATTTTCAGTGTAATATGTAATTTAATATAATTGAATACAAACAATTATACCCGTGTATAAATTAAATAATTTAATCGTGCAATTATGATAGTTCTAATAGTATGCACCTACTTTGTTGTTTATTAGCCGGTGAGTGTGCGATACAAAAATTGTTTCACTATTCGTTTTTTTCGGTTAACGTTGTTTTTTCCAGGAACCTAAACTCGACGTGAAACGAAGACTTACCGTATACGCTATCTGAAATGATTATTTTATTCATATTGTTTAGAAATAAATAAATCCGGTACTATGACATTATAACCAACAGACATGTTTCACTGCCACATTGTACACTAGATCGCTCTGTACATAATATCAGCGTAACCATTTTCCGCCGTCTTTGTGGAGATTGCAATACCGTCACAGCTATTCCGTTTATCGGACAGTAATTGAGTGTGGGGTGCAGTGGTATGCGAGAGAGAATTATTTATCACTGTTATCACAATAATTTCCGCATACACGTTGGACCGGAACGTCTTCGACTCTTGTCACTATGCATATTATTATATTGCATTGTTTCCCAACATTAAACCGAACGACAGGTCTATTTGGATGGATGGCTGTTGGACACGTACCAAAATATTCATATTGCTCGAAAGCAATCGAAATACGGCGATATGACGGTAGGATAAGCACGTTGCCCTAAGCACAAATTTAAATCGCGGTAAATGAGAATAAAACAATAACCGTTCAGAGATACTTCAACGAGACGAAACGAATCCGATGGAATTTTAGTTGGCACCGTGCGATCAAGGCCCAACGATAATACACAATATCAATAACTGTTTAGTTACCGAACGTTACATTGCCATTTCGATTGACCGTCGATCGATTTTGGTTCGCACTTTTGGTTAGCGATCAATATTACAATTTATGGTGTTCTGTAATAGCAGTAATCACACGTATTTTAATACGTCGCATCACAACGGCCGATTTTACTGTGTGGTCTTTTTTTTTTTTTTTTTGTTCTTCTTTTCTTTTCGTTTCTCATATTTTATTCAATCCACCACCGTACCGTCCAAACCCCTTTGCGCATGATAAGCTGAGAAATTATTCTCCTTTTGATCGGCAAACCACCGGCGACGCGGCGACCCCCCGGCCAGATAATGGGCTTTATAATATTCTTTTTAAAGTCCGCTAGAATATCACATCATGATGTTCCGGGATACGTAGTCATAAATCACACGCTCGTCTTTCTCGCAACAGTATAAAACGCGCGCGCCCACGAACACGTAATATATCATGGGTAGGTATAATGCACGGTTCGAGTCCAGCGTTTAGTCGGGAATTCGGTTATCGTAGGGAACAACGGTTATACAGGGTATCGTTTTCGTTTGTTTTGATTTACCACGATTCGGAGATTTTCCCGCACGGTTTTAACTAAACGTTCGAATTATTATTTTTTTATTATTTTTTTTTTTTTCAATTTTATAAAACTGTTTATTCGACATATTGGGGTTAGAAACAGTTTTTAAAACCGTCTTAAGACCATTCCCAGAGTTTGAAAACCCTTTTCATTATGATACGTTCCCGGTAATTTACCGCCCGATACCCATAGACAAATGAGTTTTGATTTCTTGTCCAAGTTGTATAGGAACATTTTTTTTTCTTTTTTTTTTTATTTAGTTCAAGTACACGATGAAGAGTTTAGCTTTTTTTCTCAAAATAAACTCATAATTCAAAGTGTTACCGACAAAAACAAAAATAAAAATATTTTTCCTGCAAAACGTCATTAATTGTCAAAACATAAATTGAAATAATTTCACTCCAGCGTATTAGGTCTAAATGTATGAAAAACGAATCGCCTTTAACCGTTCTTTAACCGGGTTTTGCCACTATGAAGAAAACCGAAAATGAAAAATTAATTTCAAATTAACAATTTAATTTAATAAAACGGTCTTGTTCAACTGCCGTGTCGGCGGCGTTAGCGTCTGGGGGGAAAAAGTACAGCATTTACCCGTTACGTGTTTTCAGCCTACCTCTTCCCCCATTGATGAAGGTTTTGCCAAAACTAAAAAAATATCATATATCATCCGCGTCTTTCAAAAAACAACACGATTTTTCCGCGCGGTCTTTTACAGCCCCGCAATAATTTGTTTTGCAGGTTGCGATGGTTAAATAAAAAACACCGAAAAACAAAATAACAAATCGATCAAATTGCATGAACTCGTGGAAGTAATAAAAAATAAAAACGCACCTCCGCTAATGTCAATGTTACCGCTCGTAGTTTTAACAAATTGTTTTTGTTCCCGTCTAACGATTTCGACCGTAGTTGGACTATTTAACATTTTTATATTTGGTACATGATTTAGGTACTTCCTAAACTGTTTAAGAGTATACGTATGAAAAAAGTGTAAAAAATATTTCACACGTATTTGATCGATACATTTATCTCACGTAAAATCGGACCCACATACATGTTATTTTATGACATTACCATAATTACCGTCCAGGATTACCAAAGCAATATTTATTTATTTTTTTTTTTTGTCTACGTAATCGTGACCCGCAGCGTCGGGTATCAATTCGGGTATCGCGTACAATATAACGGTGATAAATTGTCGAATTTTTTGCGAATTTCGATGTATTTTTAATTAATATGTGACGGATAATTAAAAACACGAAATCACAAAATGTAAAAAAAACGAATTATAATAATGGTTTGTTTAGTTTCGGTCGGTCGTTTATTTTACGGGGTAAATACTCGACAATAATGTTCAAATTATTATTATTCGCGTTTACTATTTTTTATTGGTTTATTTTACTACGACCGTGATCAAATATTTAAGGTAAAAATCCACGTTTTCGCATGCACCGACAGACAATTTTATTTCGTTTAACAGGCACCCGGCCGTAATAATTATAGTTGACTAATTCATGACGAATTCGAGCGAAAAAATCCCGATCGCATTAAACCGTTTTCCACCACAAACACCAGAGTATGCCAATAATAAATTGAGATTGTAAAATTTCTAAAATTCCGTAATGTATGTAAAATTATTTTTATCGTTTCAACGAACACTTAAAGACAAACAATTTTCCATTAATCTTACTGCATTGCCACTGCTTTAGGGGGAGAGATTTCGGCCGTTTTCACTGACGAAAATGAATTCCCGGGAAAGACTCACGCCATGTAAAACGCTCAAATTATAACAGTTATTTTTTTCTTTTTTTTTTCACTTGAAAGACCAAAACTTTTTACCGGTTTCTTTGAACCTGCGTTTTCTGAATCTGTACTTAAATCAGGGGAAAAGAAGGTTAGAGAATTAAAAAAATTCGAAATATCTGGGACGCTTAATATAACTTTCAAGAATTTCAATTTAAAAAATTCAATGTTCAACGTGACTTACAATAATAATCGTGTTAAAAATTTAAAAATAAAATCTAACTGTTTTACGAGATTTGAGAGTTTTTTCCGTTAGGCATTTTTTGTATACAAAGTACGGTGACTCCGGCAGACTTAAACGTGACACGGAAACGTTAAAACGACTAGTGACGTTTAAGGTAAAAAAAAAAAAAAACAATTAAAGGAAACGTATTTTTATTTTTTAAAGCCGTAATGTAATATAATATAAACTGTAATTGCGTTTTTTTTTTTTTTTTATCGTTTTGGTTATGCGATATTGTTCGTGAACAATTTAACATCCTCTTTGCCTATTAGTTCTATTTTTAATCTGCAATTATAAAACAGACGTTTCGGAACATTCAATCGTAACCAGAAATATTAAAAATTATAGAAATAAGACGATCTAAGATATGGAACGACTGTTATTATCCGACTGTAATTTAATGTCTATCTGTAAGCAACGGTAAACCACGAGTCTGAGCGGAGTTCGGTAGATAGCGATGCTTTGTCAACAATACGCATGCCATATTATAGTAAACGAATTAAATAGATTCTATAAGTTGTCTTTAATAATATTTGTTGTACCGATTTCCCCTGTTCTCCTACGTTTTGCCTGGTTTTCCCACGTTTTTCCCAGTTTTTCACATTTGTTGATGAAACTCCGGAGAAAATCGAAAATCGACCTGCCTAAAGTACTTCTGTAGTGAAATTTCCTTTCGGAAAAATTGCTATCAATACAAGTTGGAGTAAAATTGCCGTAAGAAAAATTGTCCGCAGAAAAAAAAAAATCGTCATATTATACAAATATATTTCATACATTTTCCCGTATTTATTCGGATTTTCTCATTTGATGAGAAAACTTTTGAGAAAATCGAAAAACGACCTGTTTAAAGTACCTTCCTAGAGAAATATCCTTTTAGAAACTTTACTATCTTTAAAATTCGGAACAAGTCCTTTTGTTAAAAAAAGTTGTAAAAAAAAAAAATAATAATAATAATAATAATAATAAACATCTTTGTAAATCCACCAGCTTTTTTGCTCCACTCAGAATCTAAAACAAATTTAATTTTCGTATCCGGATGATTCCGATAAAAATCCTGATGTGATCCACCCTTTAGTAGTCGTATTTTTGAAACCTGACTTCGGAGCGATACAAATCGCGGACCCGTTAATTGACTTGCGATATTTCGGCTGTGGGTCGCATCGCACGAGCTCGCGCACGTTTCGTTTTGTTATTCCACTAAAGCCCCGTGCAATACATTGAGACATTTCCGACGTGTCACCAAAACTAACCGAATCGCGGAACTATTATTTTATCATTTTTATCACGTGGAGAGGAACGGGGGAGAACGAGTGTTAACAGATCATCGACAACACGCGACGGTACACACAATAATATCATGTTGACTCCGTTGATAAACCACCAGGTAAACACAAACGCGCGCACACACACGTACACACGCAAACACACTAGTTGATTTTTCCGTATGATAATATTTACCGTTACGGTGGTTATGACGGCCGGATATCGTTTTTTCCGATCAAATTTCCGACTTGTCTACTTGCATGGTAAACGAACTTACCTGTAAACAGAAAAAAAGAATTACATTAAACACTAATATACAACGATATTATTTTATAGTAGATTAGTAGTTATTCGATTATAACATAGTACTGTGTAGTACTATCGGTGTATCTGATTTGTGTGTGTATTTTAACACTTCGATCCGCCCACGAGACGACTCTGATTTTCAGTTTTTGGGTTTGAGTACTTTCGGTCCGTAGAGAACCGCTCAAAGTGCCCGGAAGTAGCGGCATAAATGTGTGAAACGTCATTATAAATATACGTACACAGTGCGGTGCGAAAGTTTCTGTTTTCGGAGAAAATTCTATTCGAAAACAAACGCCGCGGCGTAATCGCGTGTCGAATCGTAGGAACCGTTTTTTTTTTTTAACGCTATCGTTTTATATTGATTTGACATTAATTTTTAGCCGTTCATAATGGATTAAGTAATTTACTGGCCGTCGTCGCCGTGAAACTTTGGCACGGGGGACGGCGACGACGACGCGACGCGGTGAGGTGTGTGGGTCCAAACTAAACGATAAACTCGTAACAAGTGTAATTGTAAAAGCGGCGAACGCCTTAAAAAACAAACGCGCCTCGTTAACGCGTACCGCAATAAAACATAAAACAGAGCTGATACCGCCGACGGTCGGGCCACTGTTACGGGCTGGAGGTGGGAAGGTATAGAACATATAAAGTTATTTAATAATTTATATCCGCGCGCAACGATAAATCATCGATGACGAAACATGATTCTGAGCGAAGCTCGGATGAACTTTAAATACTTACGAAGAAAAAATGCCATTATCACGCTCCGCTTAATTTTTTTAACCATCAGATAAAATTTAGGATAAACTCCGTGATGAATTTTCGCTTTTTCTTGGCCGAAAAAAACATTCACGCAAATGGTAAAATTTAATAACCAAATGCAGCGTTATTTTTACGTCAAGGTTTGAAATTTTAACTATTACGGGTTTTTGGATTAGGAGACGATTGTTCCTCCCTCAAATATTTGCCCGATTCCATCTCACTATCGATCCTCTAACCATTCAAGACTAAAATCTTTCGATTTGCTCCATCTCCTATTATATGAAACCCCCGCACAATTTTGATTTTTTAGTAACATTTTAATAATTGTAATAATTATCATACAAAATTTAATATTACAATTAATAACACAACACATTTTTTTTTAAAAAAATTATAATAAATTCATAGATTTTTTTAGAAACACATTGTGTTCCAAACAATAATCAAACGTACTTTTCTTTTTGTACTTATTTGTTTAATAAATAAATAGTCAAATATTTATTACAGTTTTAGGATCTGAAAAATGCGAATTTTCTACGGGCGCGGCTAACAGTTTTCCGTACCGCGGTTACATCGGAATGTCGCGTCTCGAAATCGTCCCGAAAGGAATCGTTTTGTTTTCTTGTGCAAACGGATAAGCGGCTTTTGGTTTAGCGGCGTTGTTTTACGTCTGCTCGCACGTATCCAGACCGTTGAAGCAGTCTTCTATAATGACGATCTTTTGAGGTTATCTCCGGATCGTTAGATCTGTCTCCGGTCGCCGTCGGCCGTGTAGGACGTCCTCTGTTCCGAACCGGCCCGAAGACCGTTAGAAAAATAACAATTGTTTTACCCGGCGGGGTGCATAACGGTTCGGAGTTGGCCGGAGAGTCCGAAAGTCGATTTGGCACCATGCGAAATCGTCGGCCAGACATCGCCTCCGTCCGACCTCCCCGACTCGTCAGCCGAACAAAGGGACGGTCGTAAACCAAAAAAAACGAAAACAAAAAAAAAGCCGCCTTGACAATAACGTCGTCGTCCGTCGACTAAACGGCAGTTTACAATACGCGTTGTCGGTCGAATATCCGTCACGCGAAGTCCGCATCTACCGCAGCAGCGAATTTTTATTATTTCCATTTATGCGTTCGCGACCATTACTCGATCGGCCGGCAAAACGATATGTTTTCACGTCCAACCCGGGCGAATCCGCGGCCGTTGTGACGCCGTCCCCCGGAAACGCGTTCTAGTTTTTTACGAATAATACGTAGTACGTAGTCGTGTATGAATAAATGATTACAGGCGCTACGGCGTGGTTTCGGTCATAACTACAAGTCAGGTGGTCGCTGCAATAGCCACAAAAAGATTTTACTCGTAAACCCGACCCGACCCTATCCCCTCCGCACACCCGCCAAACGCCATTCGGAATTGAATTTTTTCGAATTCATAATCCTCCACCTCCCCGAAAACAAACCCCGGTCGCGCCAGTGCGTCCGGGCGCATACGCTGTGTTATGCCCGCGCGACACTGTCGTCCAGACGCTCTCGTGTTTATTACGTTTTTTTTTTTTTTCTTCGTTTCCTTTGTTTTTCGGTCGATAACCGAACGCGCGCGAGCGTTTACACGATAGCGACCGATACCGCCGTTCCCTCGGTCCGACCGAAGAAAATTACGTTTCGCCCGCTGTACCGATATAAGTATGATTAATATCGGATTCCGAGGCGGCCCGAGACGACCAAGACGACTATTAATTTCGCACTGTCCACGCCGGGCCTTAACGCTTTTCCAACGCGTACGCCGGATTTTCCCGCGATCGGGATTTATAATAATGTAAAGTCGGCGTCCGGCGCCGCCGCTGGCGTGTAACATTGCGGGTTTCTCTACTGCATTGTAACGCGTGCGGGGCGGTAATTTTTCATGTATCCCCGAAAATTGTCGTCCGATACGTCCCGTCTCGGCGGCCGCGCAAACAATAAGCCTCCGGTAACACGGACAATAAAACAAAGTGTCATCACTACGGTGCTTTAAACGTGACCGTTCGGTGGCGGGTAATATTTTAATATCGAATTCTCTCAAAACTCTATTTCTCGAGTTGTGGCGGTGTTGTACCGATGGGGGGTACGATGTACGCGATTCGCTCGCGGTCATGCCGCGGTCGCGTGCTAGGCGACGTTTTTGTCGGTACCGTTAAAAAAAAAAAAAAAACAAAACGGACGCACTCCGCACCGAGCCGCTGTTGCGGCCCAGAAGTTGGGAAGGTCTCTCAACCTTCCCGACTTTAATTTAATCTGTATCCGTACGCAACGATCGATCGTCGCCAACGAAAAACGATTCCGAGCGGAATTCGGTAATACGCGTTCCGAAAGGCCGGGATATTTACGATTTTAATATAACACGTTTCGCAAAATTTTCCCGTTTATCGGGAAAACTTCTGGGAAAAAAATTACCTCCTCAAGGTATCACCGCGCAAAAATTTTCTTTCGGAAACGGTGCTACGCTTGAAAATCCGAGCGAAATTTCTGCTGGTAAAAAGATGTTCGCAGTAGGAATAATAATAATAATAATAATAATAATGATAATCATTGTAAAACCAATACATTCCTCGCTCCACTCGGAATCTAAAACAACAAAGGCCAACACGGTAAAATATCCGTAGGGGGTCGTCGTTGGCCCGTTAACGTATTATTATTGTGTTGTTTCATAAACATTCGATTGTTGAATACTGTTTGCGAACGTATTCCACAAACCCTTTACCGCCGACCGACTAAATATTTGTATGCGCGCAGCACTCGGTCCCAAATTAAGGGAAATAGAGTAGAGAGGCCACGACCTCGGGGCATACGAGAAATAAGAGACCACAAAGACCATAATATCATATGAGTTGAAACAAATATTTGATAACATTTTTTTTTTTAATTATTATTCGTTTCATTTTGGAGCTCCCGGGGCTTCCACGACCCTTTAATCCTTGTTTGACTGTGATGTCCTATGCACTATAAAATTCGACTCACAGGGACACAATTCCGGTACTGTAAAACCGTCACTTGGGCAAATAATATTAACCCGCCCCCCCTCCCCCTTTAAAAATTAACCATGCATATTGATTTGCATGAAATAAGACCCGGAAATTTAACCAGGACGTCAGAAAAAAAGTGGGAAGGGTTTAAACCCTTCACTAGGGATGATTGACCCTACTGTTATTTTACCTCTCAATCAAATTTCACGGGAGGGGTATACACATACAGTTTACAGTAAAGAGAGTAAACGTTATTTTTCGTATTATTAATATTTTTTTCCTTTAGTTTGTGTATATAGTTACCAAAATAATAATGGACGTATCGGACCGCAATATTAAAAATATTCCGTTCCCGAATCGAAAAACATTATTTCTCCTTTATTTTCCCCTTTAAATGGTTTATTTCGAATTGATATTAAAAAATGTATACAATAAATTCGAATCGTTAAAAAAAAAAAAAAAATAATCCCGCAACTATAATAATAATAACAATAATACCTAATAATAATCGTGTTGAAAGACTTTTTTTTGGGGAGAGAGCATATTGCAAATAATATTATATCGGTTTTACTCAATGGCGTGTGCTTTTTTTTCTTTGCGTTTGATGTGCACGGTTATTTTACCAACAGAAATTTTACCCCGTTCATCGGCTTCAGTTCGGGACAGTAGTCGAGAGTGGATTTTAAAGAGTTAAGGGGGAGGAGATCTTTTTCGATTTTCCTCGTTGTTTTCTAAATAATTTATTAAGAAACACCGAGAAAACACTTCGAATGGAGGAATGTGTTCGCAAGAAAATGTTCTTTTTTTTAATTGTTTTTTTTCGTTGTACAAACTAAAATACCTGAAATGTTTACCGGATATTATCACTTCCAAGTCGTTATATAATATTCAAAAACCGTTCGTCTGGTTTTATTTTCAGTAATTAGTAGCAATCTGAAATTGTCTAGATTCGTTTGGTTTTTCGTTCCGAGAGAACGTGACGGAAAAAAAAAAAAAAAAATACACGAACATTCCGCACGGAAAAACGCCGGACAATTATGTAGTTTATTCCGTAGTCACGAGATGAATACGATTTCGAATTCGAGTTATCATCGTAAACCTTTAAATGTACGTTGACAATTAGATAATCAATCATTTGTTATACATTTTTACCTTCCGGGACTTTGAACAATCTCTTCCCGCGAGCGTAATTAACGGCGACTATAAACTCAAACGAATCGCCGTCGGAACAACAGAACAAAAATAATTATTTACGCTATCGTTTCCCGTCGGTCGGACCGTCGGTCCGGCGGAGGAGATTTTCGAGACGGTCCGGCAGCGGCGATATTTGTTTCCCGTAATTCGCGCGTCCTAATCGCGCCAGTTCCAATACGGCGTTTTCAACGTTCCAATAATATTGGAACCGCGTCGAAAACCGTACGGAGTTCGCTCGAACCCTACGCGTCCCCCGAGACCGAACGGCGTACACGTCAATTGCGTACCGCGTCGGCGATGAACAACACGCGGTAACGTTGTGGCACTGTTAGTGCGTTTATTGCGGTCTTAACCGTTATAATCGTACCGCGACCGGGTTTAAAACACACGCGGAAGTGACCGTTACGACCCGATGAGTTTGGCGCTCTTGCTTTCCAAATTCAACGACAGCGGCTGGCTGTGGACCCACGCCTGTTCCAGAACGGTCTCCGGATCGGTCTGCTTGGCCGGGTGCCCGGTGTTCGGCAGCGCCACGTTGTATCCCGGGAACCATTCGGGAGGCGTCGAACCCCTGAGCACGGCGGTCGACTGCAGCGGTTCCCGCGTCTCCAGCGCCATTTCTCTGGATTCGGGGACATTGTCGCCGGCCACGGAGAACGGTTGTCCGTCCGCCGGACTGCCGCCCAGCAGCACGCGCAGATCGTCCGCGGCGTCGATCTTCGGCGCTTCGCCCACGGCCACGTTGATCCTGGGCATAATGGTGTCCAGGCGGGCGCCTTTTTCCAGTTCCGGGTCCAAGACGTTCACGACGGTCGGCGACGACAACGGAACGATCAAGTTCTGCGCGAAAACCGACAAAAGAACACGCGTGATTTTCGTTTTTTTTTTTTTTTTTTCGTTTTTCTTTCGGTCAGGGACACACACACACACACACATCTGTAAAGTGTTATGTTTTATCGCGTANCACGACGGTCGGCGACGACAACGGAACGATCAAGTTCTGCGCGAAAACCGACAAAAGAACACGCGTGATTTTCGTTTTTTTTTTTTTTTTTTTCCCCCTCGCATAACAACCGTACTGTCGAACCCGACGGGTTGTCACGGCCGATCTCACGGCCGATACGCCCTGAAGGCGTTCAACTACAATTCGATACTGCGCGCTGCAGGTTTTCGCTGAAATTTTTGAAATACACTCCGGGGAAACCGTGTTAATAACATACGGAATTCTTAAAAAAAAATATTCTCGAAAATCCCGAACGGCGAAATATGCAAAATATTACGAAACGCGTTTCGGTGTAACGCACGGGCACGGTGTCCTACGGTATTGTCCATATATGCTAAGAATTCTGTCAATATTATTTATTTTTTTTTTTTTTTCTTTTTCGTTTTTCTTTCGGTCAGGGACACACACACACACACACATCTGTAAAGTGTTATGTTTTATCGCGTATCAAAATTTTTGTAAATTATATTGTTCCGAAAATGTTAACGTAACATGCGTTCGTGTCCGATCAAACGTTTCGCGATCACGGCGGAAGCATAAATGATAGAAAACGGGAAAATTACAAAGTTATTTATTTTTTTTTTATTTCGATGATCGAGGGATGAAAATCAAAATTTAATTTTTTCCACGTACACACATTCCCATCGCGCGAAACCCGATTGAAAAACGAAAATGAAAACGCTAACAGAGTAATGAGCGCAATGTTAACGCGCTGTATACACGCGATGTATATTTGATCGAGCGATAAAATCAATCGAAAGCGTATAAATATACGCCGTCCTAATTATAATAACAGGATAAGTCAGGTCTTGTAAAGAACACATTCATTTCGTATTAATATTTGGAATACGTGTAAAAGTAAGTTTTAAAAATTATACGCGTAATACGTGTTCGAGTATTTCATAATATATTTGAATAATTTTCGCATACTATATTTTAATCGGTTTCTCGTCACAGACGCTTTTTATTTTTTCTCGATAAAAACAAATGTGATTTTTTGCACGACGATAACAGAAATGTTTTTTACGCGTACGTTATACAAAAAAAAAAAAAATTTTTTTCCAAATAAACAATAAACGATAGTGCAAATTTTCCAATTGTCTGGGATTATATGAAGGGCAACAAAAGACCTATTTCCCGACAGTGTTCCGCGACCCGCGAGCCGCGAGACTGTTGACGGGGTCGTCTATTTCACTTCGCTTTTTGTTAACGTTCGAAATATACCAGACATTTAGGGTTTCGGGCGTTTTTTCTCGCCGAATTATACAATTATATACAAACGAAACGTGTTCGTACTATTGCGTATTCGAATATTTCCCTTTTTTTTTTCTAACGTATCGGAACATTGCGAAATACATTTATTCGAACACTTTACAAGACCTTTACTTTACTGCGTTGCACTCACTTCGTTGGACATTGCCGCGGCGGGGCCGAGCGACACGAGCGGAGCGTCCATATTACCCCTGGAAAACAGATGTTCGTACATTTCGATCGGATCGCTCTTCATGCTCAGGCCGTTCTGTATCGATTTCATCATGAACGCCAGGTATTCCGGGTCCACGGATTTTTCCTGGATGACAACAACGCGCGTTTTACCGACAATTTTTTTATCGGAGACCACGACGGACGTGTAAGGCGGGTGGGGGGTCCCGGTTCCTGCGAAATTCCATTATCGCTGCCGGTTCTCACGCGGTACCGGTTCGTCTTATTTTCAGCGCGCGAACGAAATTAAATGACCTTTATTGGCTTACAGTGAAGAATCGATACGACCCGTGGTTACAGATACGTTTTCGAAAATCGTATAATTTTTTTTTTTTTTTCGACCCTCGAGGACGCGATTAAAATAACTAAACGGGTTGGGCGCGAATCGACGGAACCGACAATTCGCACGGTTGAATGATCGGTTCCCATATGCTCGGTTCTTAAACGACCGGAGAACCGGAACCCGCCCCGCCCCGTACGGTGTTTTATATTCGCGTGGTTATCGTTATCGGTAAACGGCTTACGGGATCCACCCTGGTACTCTTGGACGTGGCGTCGTAATGGTTGACTATGTTCGATTTCGGCCGGTGCTCGTCCAGCACCGTGATGCCGTTCAAGAGCTCGGCCAGTTCGATGTCTTTGTTTTCGGCCTCGACCAGTTGCTCTACCGCCCGTAAGGTGACGCTGCATTTTTCAACGGGACACGGACAAGGGCAACACTGTTTTTTCGGCGGCGTTTTCGGCTCTCCCGCCTTGGCGTCGCATTTGTCGGTGCCGTAGCACTTGCAGTCGTCCGTTTTCTTGTCCTAAACGCACGTTCGCGTACAACGTGCGAACACGGTTCGGGTGTTTCGTCATTTTAATCGGTTATTATAATTTTATTGCAATGATATTATACTCACGGAATTCATTTTAAAAACAACGTCGGTTCGGACTGGTTTCAGCGATAAAATCGAAACGCAATGACTGTCTTAATGTACAGTCTGTGTTTCATAACAAGTATTCGTAACTAGCAATAATAACATACAACTCCGTAGCAACCGGACGTGAGAAAAAAACAAAACCGAAAACATTATATACGCGCAAAATAATCGCATGTTATTAAAAAAAAAAAAAAAAAAAACCGCCATTTTATTAAATTTAAAAAGTACTTCCTCGATGTAATTTATCTGAATCTTATTGAATCGGTTTACGTACGAAAATAATATTATTATAGATTACAACGGGAAATTCGTTATTTTTATAGTGAAACCTCCGATTAATCGATCGGAATTTAAAATATTTAAATTCACATTACGGAGAGCAAACGATTATTATGAATAATTTTTCATTTATTTCTGAAATCGTAACGCATACATTTTTCGTTCTAGACGACTTGTTACTTACGGTACGTGCGATTTTTTTCGTCTCAGAAAACAATTTATTTTCGTTTAGTGAAAACGTGAAAATGTTTGGATTCAATTCATACAGTTTCGAAAAAGATGCAGATTATTCATCGGGCGGTACCCATATTTTATTCGAAACGTTTTTCGATGTTCATTTTATTTTCTCGAAAAAAAAACTTCCAATAACCTAACGAACGAAGACACCACGGGTTTTATTTTTGTCAATTTATGAGTTACCCATTCGCCGCAAAGGAAAATAAAAATTGGACTAATACAGTAACGTTACCAGCTCCGCTCGGACTGTCTATTTATTTATTTTTATACTACGGTGATTTGTTTCGTCGCTTTCCGTATAAAAACTAAATGACCTACCCTATTCTTCCCGATTTCCCACCTTCAGCCAGTGACCTACCCAATTAGTTATTGACGACGGCGTGAAGTATGTCCGGTTTTCCATTTTTTGTCAATATACGAGAAAAACCATGTCGTTAGGACCGTAGATAAAACGGCGGTCTATATAATATACTGCCACGTCCCGGACGTTTTGATTTTAAATGAGTTTATAGTTTCGATATTTTCTATATAATTTATAGTCCGGAGAATAGGGAGAGAAAAAAACAAAAATAAAAAAAAAAACTCCCAAATACACTGTTCAGAAACAGCGTGTACGTACGTTAAATTAAGTAATGGCGACGGGGATCGTGTATTATGTTTTTTTTTTTTAGTTATCACGCAGAAAGTTTTACGGGATTCCGCGTGCGTATAAGTTATCCATTCCGGCGGATTTCGGTGTGAAAACTTTTCGGCAAAATCGATTTGTCGCGAACGAAAAAACACAACAACGGCGTAAAACACGAGATTTTCTAGAGATTATAATATTACGGACGTCATCGACGATAAGACGATACCTATATATAGTTTAAAATGTATATTATTCTAGAGCGCGTGGTGCGGTCCCGTCGTAAATTTATTCGACAAACCCCGAAAGAAAAAAAAAGAAAACAAAGCCGCGCGAACGGATAGGGGAAAAGCCATCATCCTTAATAATGAAAGTCCGACATTCAATAATATTTCGAATCCGTAAGTGGTACAAAACTGCATGCACACGAATTGTGTTTGTTACACGGCGCGTTACTTCCGAAAAAACGGACGACGTACCCGTACGGCGGTAAGTAATTCAGTACGTGTAAACGGTGCGCATTCGGCGTGACCTTGGTCGTTTGTATCGTAAATTTCCGAGGAATATTTTTTTCTATCCGGAGAAAAAGTCGAGAATATACGGTCAATGGTGATTTGATTATTATTTATTTATTTTTATTTCGTAACTCGTTAAAACACAGGAATAACTGTAATGGAATACAATAATAGTACTGGCACGACAGAGTACTATCTGTCCCGTACGGCTTGGCCCGTGTCAGTATTCACCGGGAAAAAAAACAAAAACAAAAACATTTAAAAATATATAAATATGTTTCTCCGCGATTTCCCGTTTCCGTACACGTCCCTGACATCACTGCGGATATTCGTTGTTGCCCGAGAACGTTTTTTGAAATGCATTTCATTGCCCGCGAATAGCTGTTCCGCACAGCTTTGCCCGTCTCTCCCTTAATATTATATAAATATGTTTCGTACGTTTTCCCGTTTTTTTTTTTTCTTTTTCTTTTCGGTTTTTCGCACTTGACGAATAAACTCCGGAGAAAATCGAAAAACGACTTCTCTAAGATACCTCCACACGCCGATTTCCTTTGAGAAAATGTGCTACGCCGGAGCAAGTCCTCTGGTAGGAAAGTTTTCAACGGAAAAAAATAAAAAAAATATACGTCTTCGTAAAACCATAAGCTCCACTCGGAATCTAAAACTAACTAGAATTGTTATCTTGGTAAAAAGTTTGATTTTCAATTTTTTTTTTTCGTTTTAATCAAGTTGGCATTCGAATATTCTGTTGTAAAAATGAACTCCGCGTATTTCAAAATCACGGCTTCATTAGTTCATTCGATATCTAGGGTTTGAAAAATATTTTGAAAAGTCGACTCGTGTCGTCACTTATCAACTCCATTTACGAATCAACATTTATGTCGGTTATAAAGGCTCTTGGTCGTATGTTTCTGTTAAATGTACGAAGGTATACGCAACGTTAAACGACTCAAGAGTAAAAATCAATTCTAAAATGAAAATAAAAAGAAACGAGAAAAAGAAGAAAAGGAAAGTTTTCGTCTCTCTCCGCCGTAAATTAGCCGTGTTTGACGTTAGGCCTTTTTTTCTCTTAAAAGCCGGACAGTTCCGTTTCCGGGCGTGTCGTACAGGTACCGGCGTCTGCGATCGAGCAAACAGCCGAGCGCCGGTGCAGACCGTACAAAGTTACACCGGAAGTCGTTTTTAAAGACCGGGGATTCGAAAAAAAAAAAAATAAAAAAATAAAAAAAAAAAAAAAAAAAAAAAAAAAAAAAAAAAAACAATAAAAGATCGTGACGGTCGCGGCGGCGAGAGCGAAAGACCGCCGCCGGCAACAATAACGGTTTTTATTAAAAAAGAAAAGGGAAATAATATATTTATATAAATAGAGAGACGCGGGGAAAAAGCAGGGGCGGTACGGCGGTGGCCGATCGGATTTTTCTCACGTGCGCCCTCGGCCGCAATCGCGGGAAACCGACGGCTTCCGTTTCGGAACCGTCCGGTCGCGGCCTTTTCGCGTTCGTCAACCCCCTTCCTCCCCGCCCATCCACCCCCCCCCC
>CABPRJ010000976.1:462576-532785 GCA_902439185.1 Cinara cedri | reverse complement strand
CCCCCCCCCCCCCCGTTTCGTTTGACGGGCGGCAACAACGATAACGGATGAGCTTTCGGACGGTTGACGGCGCGACGATGCGCAAATAAACGTAATAATACGGAATATCGTTATTATTGTTATTATTGTCGTTGTTGTTGTTGTTGTTGTCATTATTGCAACGCACGGACGCGTGTACGGCGACGTGACGTCACGTCGTATTGTCCGTCGGACGAGAAACCGTCCGGGCGGGCGTTTGGCGGGGTTGGGGGGAGTGACGGTAGAACGTACGGATCCACGACGGCGTACGTAACCGGCGGCGGTTCTCGAACCCGGATCGTCGCGTTCGTCGGGTCCCGCGAACCCGAGAACGCGGTTCGCGCGACGAGCGCGGCGGAAATGCCGAGCGGCGACCGGACGGAGCCCCAAAACTCGAGACGGACGCGGCCACCGGACGGACAACGGTCGTAACGTCGTCCCCGCGATTGGTCCCGCCCGCACGCCGCGTTCCCCGGTCCCGTCTGGGCTTTGGATTTTTCCCCGGACTCCGTGCGCGATATTCCGAATTCGCACGCGTTTGTTTTTCTCCGGTTTTTTTTTCTTTTTTTTTTTTACATCCCGACACTCTATGGCCTCGCGTATATAATTCTTTGGCCATTGTCCGATCGACGGTTTCGTTGATTCGACGGTAACGAAGTCACGTTACGGCTGCGGTGTAGCCGATGATGAATTTTCAATTCGAAACCGAGCGCGTATAACACGCGTCTAATGACAACACCGCGGGCGACCGGATCCGTTCGTTTATTTATTCTGGTTTCGTACGTAATCATATTTATTTTTTTTTTTATCAACACGGCTGTTACCACTTTAATCGCTTGTCGTTCCGGGTCCGTGAGCGATGCCGTCGAACCGTCCGGACCGGGGCTGACGCTCTAACGCGCGCGTAACCACGGGACCCGCGGATTCGAACGCGCGCGGTGGCTGCTCGTCCACGCTTGTTTCGCACGCGTCGGGCGGGTGGTGGTGAAACACGATCCGTTTGACGGGCCGTTTCGCCGAAACCGGCGAGCCCGCCGCGTGAGAGTTTCGCGGTATCGCGTCCGCCGCGGCCGTTTCCACGCCCGGTGCGCGGAGCGAAACGTCGCGGGATCGCCGGACGATCCGCCGGCCGCGGACCGCCGCGAACCGCTCGGTCCGGACCGATCGTCCGCGGTCATTGTTGCCGCGGCGGCGTTTTCCGTTCGACCCCCGGCCGTTTCGCCCAACGACGTCGCGACGTCGCGCCGCATCGCGCACTCGGACCGGACCGCGTCTCGCCGCGTCTCGTAATACCGCCGTCGCGTTATTATCGTTGACGCCGTTGCCGTCACAATCGACGGTAATCATTGCCCGTTCGAATTGCCCGACCCCGCGGCGGCCGCGGATCAAACGCTAAGCCGCGTCCGTCCGATCGGACCCGCGGGCGCGCGCGCACACGCCGGGCACCGTGTTAGTGTGTAACGTTCCGTTCCGCGCCGTTATTGGATATCACACCGTAATGGCATTAGTGTCGCGTTTCCCGTGCTCCCGGCGGTGTCTGCGTCGGGGAGTGGCGGCCGCGACGGTTCGAAATAATAATGGCGTTCGCGTAGCGCGCGCTCGCCCGCAATAATAGATTAAAGGCGAATCTGCTTATCGTCGCGTTAACGTCTCGTCCGTCGTGCCGCGGTCGTTAGGACGCGGAAAGGACCGACGGCGACGACGGAAAAGAGCAACGTTAAAGGCCGCCGCCGCCGCGCCTCGGGACAAGGCGAAAGGCTCGTTTGCGCGCCGCCGGACGCATTAGAACGCGCGAGCCTTTTGTCCGGGGGTCCCCAGGCCTTTGCGCGCGCCCGGCCGACCCGGTCAAAGCGCAGAATGCCGTCGCGTCCGCGGGGGCCGGATCCGGGAAAATTCGCCGACGGTCCCGTAACGTCTAGGAGACCCGTCCGGGAAAGACGAGACGACCGACTTTTTTCTTTTTTTTTTCCCCCCGCCCGGACGTCTATGCCGCGCGGCATTCGAATATCGCATCATACGTGGCGCGGGAGAGACAAATACCCCGACCCGTGCGATAACGTAAGCTCGCTTAGCGTTTACGCGTCACCATCTTCTCACAATTCGGTCGTTCGGAGATTAAATATCGCGCCGACAAAAGCACACATAATATGCGTTAAACACTCGCAATATAATATCGAAACGCTGGCTGTCCCGCCCGTCGGCGCCCGTGCCAATTTTTATTATTCGTTTGATCCGTATTACATTTCGGTATTGAACGAAAACAAACAACGGGCGGAAAGCGGGTAGTCCACCTTTGGCGGGCTAAAAGTGTTCTGTCGTGACATTTTTTTTTTTTTTTTATGATTTTCATACCAAAAATATCTAAACGCCGAATTTCGCGGTGGGGGGGGGAGAGGAGATTTCAAAGGAAACGAGGCCTAACCTAAACCTATAGGGGAATAGGAACGCTCGACAGTGGGAGAGCGCGTGTACCGTATTACAATCGTCACTTGCATATGACGTGGCTTTCCTTTTATGCAGTTATGTACGTATTGGCCGACAAAACAAAATTAATAACTCGATTGTTATAAATTCAGAAACCGTATTTGTATGTTTTTAAAATCCACGAAAAACCAGTTGAAAACGTCAAAAAGCATAGAAAAACATGTATAAAAACGCACAAATAATAAAAACGGTTTAATAGAGCCCTTTCTAACGGATTTGTTTTAAAATTACAATTTTCTAACATCACAAAAATGTTTGATAAAAAATATTTTGTTTATAATACGTACAATTTTATTTAAAAGAAATTGTTTTGTATGAATGAATTTTGTAGTGTTAGAAAATTAAATTGCATACGTTAGAGCCATCGGCGGGGGACTTTTAAACTTTTCTATAATTTTTGTTTTTTTAAATGTTTGTAAATGTTTTTATCGGAGATTCTTCAATGTTTTAAAGAGCCTTTTTGTGGATTATAAGAGAATATAAATCCAGCCATAATCCGTATGTAATATGTATAAAAATGAATCGAAATTTTTGTCAGTGACGAACTGACGCCATAACTCGAATACCATCCAAATTTCCAACTAGCCTGAAAAATAATAATCTCTTGCGTGTTGCGTAGGCATATATATTATTTAACTGTAAATTGCGAAGAACTAACTGCGGTGAACATACACATCTCATAAAAACTCGAAATCGGGTAAACGTTCTGATCTAATGGACTGTGCACTAAGAAATGAATAAATCATTTTTCCATATACCAATGGTACACGCACAACGGTACATGGATTTTAATTTTAAAATCGATATCAAACTAAACTTTTAATTTTATACGTAAATCAACTTCATAGAAAATTCACTCATCAAATACAAAACTATACAAGCGTTCGGTTCGAATAGACTGTGTATTAAATATAAATAAATGCAAATTTGTCGATAGACGCCGACCGATGCAGCTGTTAAACGACGTTTATCATGTTCACCGTAATATGCAAAGAGATGCAGAAATGACAATAAAGCACGTCAACTAGACGATAGGTCTGTCCGTAGAATATACAATTAATACGACCGTCATAGAAACTGCAACTGTATCGAGTTCAAATCCCAGATATCATAATTAAGTGTTTACAATTTGTCTACTTATTCTGTTGACTTTTTACAAATTTTCTTTGATAGAAACCTCGCCCGGACAATTACGAATGCAATAAAAAAACAAACAAAAATCAGCAAAATCGGTCAAGCTGTTCTCACGTGATTCGATGACTAAGTGAAATAGTGATTCATTTCAATATTTACGGATGAGTATTTACACGCTAAAATTCGACAGTTAATAAATAAAAGCCGATACTCGGATAGAGTTTTTCGCGATAAAATAACCGTGTGAATACTTAAAATAGCAGTTTTTAAGTTACTCGGCATCACGTTCTTACGCGTATTTTCACATGTTTAGAGCCAAACGTACCTGATAGGGATTGCCATCGGGTAATAGGACGTCATACTAATCGCGCGTTACGACAACTGCTAATGTTGGTGAAAAGTCAGGAGGGTATAGGATATAGAGGGGAATTTCGATGGTAACGAAAAACGATTTTGAACGGAGCTCGGTCGATATATTATTGCTTTTTCAATAGGTTTGGTATTCACAACAACGGCGATTGTTTAAAAAAAAAAAAAAATATTGATACGTTAAAACGATAACCACTAAATATTAACGAGGATCGTATGAAAATTGTCGCCAATGACAACCGTATTGTTAATCTTTTAATCTCTTTCGGCCTAACGAACCAGTTCGCCGTCATTATATCGAATATAAATAAGAAAATATGGAAAAAAAAAAAATACCAAAAACCTTACCGTGATAAACTACACTGGCTAGGACCGAAAAACGCGACAGAAAAATAGGTCTCTTTTCGCGCGTTGATCGGATGGATATGGAAAAAAAAAAAAAAAAAAAAACAATAATTAAAAAGGTCCGTACCCGCGGACCCGAGAACAATAATAAAAAGTCTTTCGATATTATAATAAATATTATTAATATAATAGGTACTTATGGAGGTATAGTTATTATTTTACGGTCCCGCCGATTGTGTTTCGTCGAAACAATATTTATTTGAGAATCCGAAAAAAAAAATCCGACAAGACGAAATATTACCGTTGGAAAAAATGATCATTTTCAAAAGCACAACGTGTCCGCGAACAATTTTTTCACCGGAAATCATCTAGCCCGAAATGAAAAAATAAAACTTTTTAGTAATTTTCCGCTTGCGACATTTTCGATACGGTCGGAGCCCGGAGCGGGTGATTTTTCGTTTTCTCGCGTAGTTTTCTCAACCAACGCGGTAAATTCGTCGTATAATTTTCGTGGATTTTCGTGGATTTTCGTGTTGCCGACGAGACGTCAATGGTAAGTGTCGGACCTCGCTTCACTCATTTACAGTTGAAACAGCGACGCGGCCGTCGGCGGTATCGATGGTCGACATTGTTTTTCTAGAATCTGGGCGTGGCGAGGAATATGTCGGTTTTACAACACTGTTTATTATTATTTTTTTTTTTTTTTTTTTTTTTTTTTTTTTTTTAATCCACTAACGCCGACTCTTCTACCGGAAATCCCGCTCCAGTGTCTCGACGTCTAGTACCATTTCTGAAACAATCGTCTCATGATTTTCCAAGCGGTTTTCGCAATGATTTTCGAGAAAGACCGGGGAAATTTACTCGCGCCCGTCCAAAGGACACGCGACTCCGAATCGTTTTCCGCCGTAGCGATAGCTCGGCGACTCGCAATGCGGACGTGGATCGGATTTTCCCTAAAACGTCCCGGCCGCTCGGCCTCTCGCCCGCGGCCGCGCGGCGCGACGTCCGCGGCCCGCGCCGCGCGTTTTCGATGTTTCCCGCCCGAGCGGCGGACGTGCCCGGGTACGCGCGCTCGCGCACCGCCGTCGCGCGCGTATCTCGTACACGCCGCGCAGACGGCTATCTGATCCGCGGAGAAATGGCACGCGTTTTGTCGCGATTCGTGTAACGCGGCCGGCGGTCCGGGCGGGCGGGCGGGCGGGCGCGAAAGAGATGGATGGCCGCAGAAACGTTTTGCGGCGTTTATCCGGGCGGCGGCCCCGGAGATCTCGGTGTGCGATCTAAGTCCGCGTCGGGATTTCATATACCTATACACGCGTTACGCGCGCGTAAACGTGTGCGTGCGGACGCGTGAAAAATTACGAGAGCGAAAATATTTGTTAGGGTAATCCCCTGGCCGCCTCCTCGTTTGTAAACACACTCGTGTATGTGTACGCGTACCTACACTAACCCGGTGGCAGTGGACGAGTACCCCGCGCCCGTAAACGCGCATACACACGCGTACACACGCGCGCGCGCTCCTTTCTTCGGTGTTTTTTCTCTCTCTCTCTCTCTCTCGCTCTTTCCCCCTCCCCCCCCTCTCCTCGCCGACTCGTCGCCTCCTCTCCGGGAAAATACTACGCGCAACGGCGCCCGTAAATCATACGCACGCCCGATATATTATAAAACGTATACGTGTACCAGTGATATTATTGTTATCCGCGGACGGACCGCGGGCGGATTTCGAGGACGGGTATTACGGTGCCCTTTCGACGGCGGGCGGAGGATTACCGACCCGCAAAAGTGCGCGCGGTCCGTCACTCTCGCCCCGGTCGTTTTCGGCCAAGAGAGCATTAGAGAGAGACACACACGCGGGGGGGGGAGACAGAGAGAGAGAGAAAGATAGTGTGGGCCCGGCGGTCGTGTCCACAATATCGCCGCCTCCGAATAATGTGATGAACGATAATGAACCGTCATCCGGATGGACCGAACTGTAGAAAACGTCGCCGTCGTCGTCGTCTCTCGAGTGGCAAATTATTAACACACAGGTACCGTTTACGAGATAAGAAAAAATATGAAAAGGACGTCTCCACCCCGCGCGTCTCGTCAATCCGTCTTGTGCCGGGCTTATAAAACTCGGCCAAGTCGCTAAAGCGAGTGGCTAAATTTTTTTTCGCTTGAAAAATGTCGGCACGCATTATTTACCGAAAATTGTTCTCGTGCCGATTCTAGTGAAGATTTTAGGCGAACGAATAGAAAACGGGTCGGATTTCTCAGACTTGCGCTCGTTCCGATCAATAACCTATCACAGTTGTCTTTTGTCTATTCGACATGTACAGTATTAAACATTGATGCACTCATATTCATGCAGTCGTACGATTTGTGGATTGGCAGGAAAACGCCTTCTGAAAGTTCACTCAATAGAAAATTGATTTCTAGTTTCAATTCTCTAGTCAAAATTCTTTAATTTATTCCATTTCTCTTTTTCTCGAGCCATCTTTTGAGTTTTCATTAAAATTCGATAATAAAATGCCTTTGAAAAAAAAAAAATACTACATTAAACTTAAATTTCATTTTTTCGATCACAAATTAAGACTCTTAATGAATTCCCTGTTAAATTTTCAAGCATTTCTGTTAAGTCTAATAATTTTACCACAGAGTACTTACCGAATAAAAATTTCGTCTAAAAATAGCTAAAAAATGAATTAAATTTTTTATATATTACTGCGTCTAAAAAAGCTAAATACAAGTTTTTTGTCCGAATTTCATGTCCATAAAATCGATACGAATATTTTTAACACCGTTTCAACAAAAATATTAATTTTTTTTTTTGATTTGGAGCATTCGGTTGTTTACACCCAACAACCGAAATACCGACAATGTTAACAAATAGACTAAGACAAATATCCCAGTAGCCCCCTTCCAAATGGGTCACTTTATTGTTGATAAGGATAATAGTAATGTTATTATGTAAATCGAGGCTGTTTTCGATATTTTTCTTTATTATTGGTCGATTTTTCCGTCGGTCACTGCTCGTTAATATCGAAAAATCGTATATAACCAGTATTATGTTATAAACGGGGGCAGCCCATTTCGTGTATTCCGTTTCCCTCGACCCCTCCGTACGCCCACGTAGCCTACGCGAACACCGTGTGTTCCCCGCAGTGACAGGACGGACGACGAGACAAATATTCGAATATCATACGCACCGCAATCAATTTGGACGGGATGAATGGTAATTTTAATAATAATAATATTTTGTGAATTATGACGAGCGATGCAGTCGCCAGGGCGCCACGCTCGTCCACATGATAAACTTTCGAACATGCGGATATAATAATACGCCTACGCATGTTCGGGGCAACACATGGGGCGGATAAGGTCTGGGGGAGTGAACCGTCATAGACAGGTAAAACAACTAGATAAAACAACTCGGTTACCGCAACGTATGGATAACCGACTCCGTTATACGAGCGGCGTTCTAGAAAAACACATTTCTAAACTCCGGATAGAGATGAGGCATATGAATGCTGAAATGAATATCCAGTTAAAGACGCGCAATATTAGCGCCTTGGTATCAAGATAAAACAGATAGTTTCGTTCACTGTGCGCTTCAAATATAGACGCTTAGTCCACCTACTGATAGCGTACCTGGCGTGTTCGGTACGCGTCCGTATTTCGAAATGGCTGTGCGATTGACATCACGTAATAACATATAATCGAACCACAATGTTATTATTATTTTTTTTTACGAATTAAATATTTTACCTATTTTTAACAGCGAATACGAGTAAACGGAGCGCCCGTCAACCGTACGTCATACCGAGAGAGTAAACGTTGACGACGCGCACTCATGGAATACAACGGAAATTCGTCTGTGCCGTGAGCCGTGCAACAACAATACAAGAAATATAAGAAACGGGTTCAGTCGAGTCCACTTAATTCGTCTCTAATATTGCGCGGTAAAAACAAACGTTTTTCGCGAGTCGTCATCAATAATTCGTCTCGGTTACATATCCGTCTTGCACCACGCGGAACCTGTTCGTACGGTCTAGTTGTCTAGTCGTTTTATAACGTGTGTGTCAGCGGATTGGAAGCGCACTTCGTTTTTTTTTCCAAAATGTACACGCGTGTCACGGAGACACTACCCCCTCAGCCACCGCCACCACCCCGCGGCGAAAAAAGTCGTTCGCACTCATGATACGCATTACGATATGTACGATACGGGCTAAAATAGTATTATTT
This sequence comes from Cinara cedri, assembly GCA_902439185.1. Lineage (NCBI taxonomy): Eukaryota > Metazoa > Arthropoda > Insecta > Hemiptera > Aphididae > Cinara > Cinara cedri. The sequence goes on along the minus strand of CABPRJ010000976.1, from coordinate 524,211 downwards.
TTCCGGAGCGGTTTCCGCGGTCCCTGTTTTAAAATTTATCAAAAGAACGCGCGGAACCGCCTCGGCACATCCGCGTAGTAGCGCTCCATGCATATTTTAATTATTTTTTTTTTATGGCACTGCACGGGTGATTTCCGCGACTAATGCCGACACGACAGCTGGTAACTACGAGTATACTGCAGTATATAATATACGGCAGCTATATAATTTATAAGAACGTCAAGAGTGCCGTGTGAAACTTTTCGTCGGGACTCCGTACTTTAAGGGGAGAGAAATATATGTATATATATATATATATATATATGTATGTATGTATGTACGTACGTATGTATGTATGTATGTACACAGGTACATAAATCTAAGAAACGTGAAAATGTTGAATGTAAACTTATAAAATACTCGCCAATTAAATTCGCAGCGTGTTTCGTTTTCGCGTTTTTCGGGCGGCGGGGGCTGATGCAAATAAATATTTATGCGTCCGTTTTATTTGTAACATCGAAATTCCCGAAACGAACGCCTTGCAATTGTTCGATCGCGGCGGTCGGTATTGATCATTTCACGAGAACCCGAACGACGATATCGTTTCGAAACGACGTTTAAAAAAAAAAAAAAAAATAATTATAAATAAAAAAGAAGAAAAGCACAAATTGCTTTAGGAGAAAAAGAAAAAAAAAATCTACGCGGCGCCGGTATTATACAGTAATAGCACACCGACTAATGACTCCTAGCAACATCTGACGTTCGGGTCCGAGGGGATTTGAATAAGCCGGCGATGGATACACAGGATGTTTCTACCCGCGGATAGCGTCGTGTTTCGCCTTGTTAAAATCCCATTTTCGACAACACCGGTGTTTCGGATAGGGGATACTGCGTACAGTCTCGTTTGCGGTTTTTTTTTTTCAATCCGTCCGTATTAATAACTACCGCGGTCATTATTCGATATCATCGTAAATATCCGTAGACAATATAGGCGATTATCTTTAATATTAATACTCTCACATCGATTCCAATCAAGCTAAACCGTTGTGTTGTTGTTTTTTTTTTTTTTTTTTTTTTTATTATCACTATTTCGTTACAACAGACTCTGCGAAGGCAAAATGTTCGCCGGGAATTCTACATTATGATATTATTTAACCGGGTTATTTTCCGTAATTCCAGTCGCCTAATAGTCTAATACCGTTAAAAAATATTGTTTTGTGTTTGTAAATTATGCGAACCGGCCGCAGACGACCGTACTACGGGTATACCCACGGTTAACATTATTCTGTGTGATGTACGAATTATATATTAACTACCTACCTGTATAATGTTATGCTGTTATTTTAGGCCGGACTATCTTGCGTTCGGTCCCTTTGATAATAATTCGGATGATGTTACGAGTCGCGTTTAATCTGCGCACAACGTTATAATAAACGCGTAGGTACCAAATATAATATATTTTACGCGAACACGATTGAACGGTTTGGCGCTGTGTGTTAATCGCGTGACAATAATACGATTCTGTCGATCTCGAGAAAATCGTTATTGTTGAAAAAAAAATGTCCTAGGATAATCAAGACGGGTGCAGCCACCGTTAACTCAGTGCGTACCTGTGAGCAACAATAAACCGTTGGATCCCGTTTAGTTACCAATACATTATTGATGAATCGCACGCCGTTATTATCACTCTACCGTATACATGTATACAGGTATACGGCGTGATACGAGAGTGTTTCATATTAAATGACGATGCCGCAGGCCAAAAACAATCATACCAACTGTGAGAGGGGCAGTTTGTAAAACGCTCTCGGCCGCGGGTTCGCTCGAACTCACCGTCACGCCTAAAAAAAAAATCACAAAGCTTTTCCCGTATAGATATAACCGGCGCATTTACAGCCTCCCCGTCGTACACTTTTTTCGCGCTAATCTTCTTTTCTAACCCACGTCAGAAAATTGTTATTTACCAAGGCGTTACCACCGCGCGGTGTCCCTCTTTATTTCTCGCCTCGGGACGTGTTTATCGGTGGTCGGCTTTTTCGTTTTATTTTGTCATTCCCACAGTAAAGCAATACGCCGCCGACAAATGAATCGCGGATACGTTTTGGCGAGATGAAGAAAAACTCCAAACAAACGAACGAATAAATGAAAACTACGCGTGACTTTCGCCGAGGAAACGTTTCAAAAACATTATGAAATACACCTACTTAACGGAACGGTCGAAAATTAACACTTTTTCGAATAAGTAACTCTGATACCTAAGTATAATAAACAAGATTGCCGCCACTTGACACCGATACTTTTGGTTAAAGCCGCGGGGCATTCATTTAATTCGAAGCCACGGTCGCATCGAAATGTATTTTTATGTCGTGAATACTGTTTGTGACTTTCAGTCCACTGTAAACGCGATGACTAAGACCAAATGTGGTTAGTTATTAATACCATACAGACTATATTTTATTATAACCGTCCATTTTATAAGAGGAGGAGAAACTAAAAGACTTTTTTACATAAGGCAAAATGATCTGGGGGAATATTCAGTGATTGTCAACTGAGGTATTTTTAATGAAATTATAAAAACTCGAATTGGTTCTATTAAAAATAAAATTCTTGAACACCCGTTGGAGTAGACATAATCGGACTGGGGAAATACCGAGGTGAGATAATTCTTCGATTTTCATAACAGTTTTTCCAGCCAATGTGAAAAACCGGCGAAAACATGGGATAGCCGGGAAAATAGGTTCATTATTAAACAAACATTGTTACAGAAAATGTATAATGCCTATTTAATTATTTGACCATAATACGACGTATATACATATATATATATTGTTGACAAAGCGTCACTATCAGCTGTGCTGTGCTCAGATTCGTGGTTTATCGTCGCTTACAGATATACGTTAAATTACCCATAACGGTCGCTGCACGCGTCTCCATATCTTAGGACGTCTTTTTTTTTACTATAGTTCTACTGAGTAGACATATATAATAGGCGAGATGGTTTTTTTTTTTTTTTTTTTTTGTAGAGGGCTGTTATTTTATTTTAAGCCCTATTGACATAAAATGTTTTCGAACCAATGTGTGTAAGGGAAAAACAATATGGAAGTTTTCTGAACGTGTGAACGGGTTTAGTTAGTTCTCGGAAACACCTCTCAATGTTCGGCAAGTATATTTTATCCCTTTACAAAGTTTTTCCCGCTTAAACCACTCGCATAATATCACAGTAGGTACTAAAGTGGCTTATGATAAAACCTACGGGTCTCGAATTTAATGACGTATTGAAATTTCGTGTGTCTCATAGCCAGTTATATGAATTTACTTTATTTAGGTATCTGCAGTGTATTCATGTACAGTAATAATGGATTTTCGGTATCGTGTGGGACTTACGGGCTATTATCGATCGTTGGTATCGTATTTGCCCGGACGAAATTCCCGGACCGTTTTAACTGACTTTGTGAATATACGGCCCAAATTCTTTCGTGTCAGGCAGTCTGAATATCGTTGCATCGCGCAATATATATATATATATATATTAATTCCACGTGACCGAGTCTCTTCTGTACGGCATATTATTATTATATTGGCCGTGAAATTATATCGCGATCGAGTCCGTCAACCATACGACGACAGCTGTTGAAGTCCCGGTGCAGTAAGCATAGCCGTCTTCGCGCAGTACGTCCCGTCATATTAACAATAATCTCTGATTATACGTCCGAGGAACTTTATACATTTTCAATCGACCATTTTAATACGCGGAAAATACCCGCCAGTCGGGTCGTATTGTTCCGTATAATAATATTAGTGTACCCTCGACCGATATGCGATCCGAAAACGATTCGGCGACGTTTGACTCTTTGCCGTGGCGAAAAACGGATTATTTTTCCCATGGTTTTTAACGAATTCAAATAGGTAATATAATATACCATATACACTGACCGGGAAACCACGTGCCACCGCAACCGGTCGAATAATCGAACGCGGAATTATTATTTTTGCTACGTGTCTAGTCCATTAAGATTCCTACCCCTGCTTCTCGTTAATATGTATGATACATTTTGTTTTCGGTTCCATAAACGAAAATAGGATCCGTGTCATAATATATGCTCGGCGGATTTCATTGTGGTTTAGGTTCCAATCTTTTGTTACGAAGTAGTCAGTCGGATTGCAGTTCGTTCTAAATTAAAATGGAATTTAAAGCGCACTCGGGACGAAAAAAAATAACGGTCAAACTACACTTAGCTCAAAAAGTTAATACTTGCGAAAAAAAAAATATTCGCCTGAAAAGTTTTTAAAACATTCATTTGTCATCTCGAGTTATTAGAGCCACCTAAACAATTGTCTGTATGTGAGTTGCCGACACAATCCTAAACTGAAATCAATAACCTTAAAACGAATATATCGTGCGAAGCAATTATTCGATTTTATTGAAGTACGCCAGTGATGAAATTGTTAGTGGAAAAAGAAATCAGTGAAACTTTACATTAGGCTTTTTTTTTCCGGCATTTGTGTTGTAACGAATTTGTTGAGCAAATCATACCTATCGTGTTCCTATACGTGTGCGGGGCGCCTCGTTTATTATACGGCCGGAACACGCGTATACATGCGCGTCTATGAAAACAAATTGGCGTCGGCGACGATTGTGATTTCGAAACGAGAACCCGTAGCAGAAGTGCGCGCAACACGCGGCCGTAGGCGCACGTGGTTAGGTTGGGTTGGGTTAGGTTTACCGTACGGGTGGTTCGGCCGCAACGGAAAACGCCGAGCTCCGATTGGCGTGATACCCGGCCGTTTTCTCCGCCGTCAAAACCGCGCCGAACTGACAAATGGCAACGACGACAGCGGCCCGGGACGCCGTCTCGCGGAAGTCGATCGGAACGCGCGGTATTAAATTACGTACGTTCGATTTAACGCGTATCGGCGGAATCGCTCGCGGTGGCGTATTAGAAACGCTATTTCGGGACCCCGGCCCCTTCTTCTACCCATCGCCCACCGCGTTTTCGGGAATCCCGACGAACGCGATACGGCCGGATGACGAGACGGTCCCTCCGCCGGCGACGTCACCCGTCCTCCGTGACGGGGACGCAGTGCGGCGGAGAGATGGAGCGGCACAGGGAGCGCTGGAGCGACGGCGCGTAATAATATACGGCGGCGGCGGCTCGGGGCCGAGATTAATCGGCTTCGAAGACGTCGTCGGCGAGGCTCGTTAATCTACGTGTCGGATTAGTCTCCGGGGACGGGCGGTATAATTATATTCATTATTATTATCATTATTATTATTATTATTATATTATTAGCGACCGAACAGCGTGCAGGCAGACGTTACCCGCCAGAGTCCCCGCAGCGACACCGCGGCGTCGAATTCAAACGGTCGCGTGGAGTGGGGGGGGGGATCGAAGTCTAGAGCGGCGCGCGTATTGCGTTTGAAAAAAACAGGTTTCGGTTAGGTTAGGTTAGGTTCATAAAAAACCGGCCGGGAAACGGCGAGCGTGCCGTTTCGGACGGCGATCCGGTGAGGTCAGACGTGACGCGACCGGCGGACAAGATCCAGGACCGCGATTGTCGCGGATGGCGCGGCGACGGCCCGCACTCTCGCGGGTCTTACGGTTTCGTAACGTACGGCACGGGGAAAACGGACGAATAAGCGGCGGTTTCGTCGATCACTCCCCGGCCCCCATCGACACCGCGAAACGGGACTCGCCGGCGGTTCCGGCGCGCCCCGGCGACACCGAATGTACCGTGCCGTCACGCCGTGCCGCGCGCGCCGTGCCCGGAGCGTTCCGTCCGAACGGGCGCGCTCCGCGTGGTCTCGGGTGGCGTCGACTCTTCTCGAAATTCGTTTCGCGGAACGTTCGAGCGACGAGCGGCCGTGCGGTTTCGCGTTTGCGGTTGTTTTTTTTTTTTCTCCCGGCTCTTAGGTCCCGGGCGGGAGTAGGGGTAAAACCGTGCAACACCCGCTCTCGGTGTTTCTCAGACCATTTGTGAAACACTCCGCCCGGTCGCCGAGTTTCCGGCGCAATGTGTAGCCGCCCGGGAACCAAATCCGTAGCCGGTGGTTTCACGGCCGAAAATAAAGGCGACGTTGAAAAAAAATCACGTGAACGCCAAATATCGCGTAGACCCGGTTGTTGTTTATCTCGGACGTTCCGGCAATCGTATTCCGAAAAACGTTGATTGTTTCCGAGACAAATGAGCGGACCCGTTCAAACGGAACGCCCTGTACGCAAATCGCAATGCTTGCAGACCGCGTGAACAAGACGATTCCGAACGGCCCGCACCCGACGGTGCGTCCAGTCGCTCCGCGCACGACCAAACTCGGCGTACACCGGCCGTAACATCGCCCCCCGCGACTTTATCAACGTCCTGTGCCCGCGGCCCTGGACCGTTTCCGGGAGACGGATCGAACGGGAAAACGATGAAAGTCCAAAATCTTCGCCGGCGACGCGACGACCGGCCGACCGGTCCCGGATACTGTCGTGTCCGCAAGCAAGGCGTATTGCTAATGTAATACGCCAAACTAAAGGCGTCTCTCGGCCCACGAACGATTCAAACTCGATCGACATTCAACGCGTACGGTCGGCCAACCGTCCGACCGTTCTAGTCCCGAGGCAACTGCCTCGAAAAACCCTGTCGCCACTGTCTGTAGACGAATGGATGTCGTTCGTCTCGCACGACTCGTTTCTCGTTTGTCCGGTATAGTGGTGATAAAACGTAGACAATAACTCATCCGGAGAGAGCACCGCGCTGTCGGTAGATGGCGCGGAGTTCCGACAGATTGTTCTAAACTATATGTGTGAACGATGTCTATGAAAATTGAAATGAATTTAAATATTTAATAACGATATGTCGGGCGGTACATAAGCTACACGGTGCCGGGATTCCGTCGTCGCGTCTACGCGTAGGTGCGTACCGATGATCTGATTGCGCGTGTGCGAGTCGGCCGAATTTTCATCTCGCGCGACGAAATTGCGTTCTCGCGGAACGTGTTATTTTTAATTTGGAGATTTTCGTACCGGTGCGCGGACGTCGCCGACACACGTGACGATAGTTACGGATTGCCATTGCCGGGCGAGGCGGGGCGAAACCTCAAAAATTAAAGGCCTTTAACCGTGCCCATCGTCAGGCACGAATTTAAAATTCGAACGGTGTCGAGGGGCGGGCGGCGGGCGGGAGAGAGAAATACGGACTTCCGAGATCCGCGAAACCCGAACGAACGCACAGATATTCACATTCCGAGTGTCTATAAAATAGTATTTCGAGTTAACTTTTTGAAAATCTATTGTTGTTGTTGCTGCTGTTGTTGGTTTTGTTTTGTTTTGTTTCTTTTTCTTTTTTTTTTTTTTTTTGACAATTTTTACTGTAAAAGTTTTCGTCGAACGCCAAACCGGCCCGGACATATTTTCGGGAAAACATCTGGAGTTCGCGCCGTTCGTTCCTAATAAAACGTTGTCGAACCGAAAAGTTTGTTGACACGTTAACGTTGCTCGGTACGTTTCCTACGCAATATAAAGCAATATGATAATATATTGCGTGCGCGCGGATTTTCACGGCTAAACGGAGGAAAAAAACCGCGAACGAACAAAACAGAATATTATTGAGATTTTTTTTTTTTTTTTTCGGCCGACCGTAAACTGCGCTCCCGCCCGGCCGATGGTTTCTTCGCGAATTACCGGAACGGCCGTCCGGCAAGTACCGTTGTCGTTTACGCCGTCGCGCCGTACGGCCTCGGACATCGGTCCGCTCGGGCGGGTCCCGGACAACCGGCGAAACCCGTCGGCGTCGGACGCGTACGGCGCGCGTTCGGGAAAAAAAAAAACCCGACCGGATATCGCGGCCGCGCGTTTCGCTCGTTTTGCACAGAGAATGGACGCAGTTTATTTTTATTGGACAGATCATTTGATATTGGTTACCTGTCATTATTAAACATTGATACGTCCGAGTAACGCGAATGGTTCGGTTATTGTTTATTTATCCGAAATGCATCGACACGAGATATTATTTTAAAAATCGGTTTGAACGTTTGGAATATTATTAACACTATTTGTCTCGGTTTCATTGCGTGCGCAGCTCCTCTAAAACCGAATTAATGTAAATGTTATTTCGGGCATTTATTATTTCCATGTCCGTAATTATATCAAAGGCCTATATTACGGTTATTCACTAAAACATGGTTAGCGAAATTTGAATTACGGGCGGTCATTTTTCAAATTTTATTTCGGAAATTTATTCGTTATATCCTATTTTAAAATTCCCAAAAGCGATTTTCGCGTTATTTGTATTTTTGTTCGGAATTTTAGCGAATTCGTTAGACGTGTTTTTGATATTTCATACGTTTAGGAATTTTTCTAATAGTATTTAAACGGAAGTTATTTCTACGGGCTGTATTATAGATGATATCGAGCTCGTGTTGATAACTACGTTTATTTAACGGAATACGTTCGAGCCTGTAGAACGTTAAATTGAAAAACGATATTTTTTGAGAATAACGTTGATTAAAATCACGTGCAAGTGTTATGGCGTCAGTTCGCGTAAGTCTCCTAAAAATGCTAAAATCGAACTCACTGTTTATTACGGAATCTGTAAGATCTAAAAAATTCAATTTATTATTCATTTGTATTTCGAGTGTAAATTAAATGTTTTTATTTATTCCGTTTATGTAGCGAACTAAATTGTCCGCTCGTCTATTTGAATCTATGAATAAAATTAACGCGTCATCAACATATCTGTAATATGCTTTTATGTATGGGCCGTATATATTGTTGTGAATAGTATTGTTGTTTTCATAATTTCGCATGCAAATTTCAGATAAAAGGACCACTTCAAGGACCACCCATAACCTACCCGTCTCCTTCGGCATATAATTCATTATTGTATTGGAAATAGTTTCGATTAGGAATTACATTTATTGATTGAACGATTTATCGTATTTAGTTTGTATTAAATTCAATACTATGTATGCGTTTTTTTTTTTTTTTTTTTTAAACAATTTACCGTTTCGGATTTAGGAATGGATGCGCATACATTTTCGGCGTTATGAGAAATCGTTTTGTAGCCTGGCACGATATCGATTTTATTCGTTCGTCAAGAAAAATCATAAGTGTTTTTATTTAAAATTATCGGCATTCGTGTTTAATTCTTTACGACAATCAACCCGGAACTCTACACTGCCGTCTATATTATCGGGGCTATGTTGTTGTTAATGAATAAATCGTCGCGAACAAGATGTTACCGTTAGTAGTGGCCGTGTACAGGGGCATGGCGGACAATAATTGTAATATCGAAACGTAAAACTTTGCCCGCTATAGCACGTGCACGCCGGGCCATAGCGGAGGCTACGGCGGCACGTTGTACACAGTAACAGTCATTCTAGTGTTTCGTTATTTACGCATTTATCGAAAATTAATCCGGAGACGAAGATGCGAAATTTCGATTTTATCTTGAACGAAACTGCATAGACAGTACGCCGTTGTCCGACATATTGTTCAAATATCCGGATAATATCGATACTCTGTTTACGAATAACGAAACCCCGCGGTTTCAAGCAGTTATTATTCGAGTAGAGCGTTTTTTTTTATCGCGCGTAGACACGGATAATGTTAAACCGCACCGGGGACGGGGGATTTTTAGCCGGGTTTCCATTGTTTTTTTTTTTTTTCTTTTTTCTACCTTAGGTATATTATACTTTGTACCGCGACAAACGTCGCGAGCGTTTCCGTACAGTTAATAAAACATTTTCGACCGCGATTGGTCCGCAATAGCGTGTTCGCCGGCCAAAGAACCGGAGACGGAGATGCGAGCTATATAAACGCGATTTGTTGTAATAACGGCGAGTGGCCCGCGGCACGCGCGCGATCGCTCGGAATCCCGGCGTCGTAAAAAAAGGGAAAAAAATACGAGTTTTAAAGGGCATACAGATATACGTGTGGTCGTACACGCCGCGCGCGCACTCGCACGCGCGCGCATTGTGGTCGCTCGATCGGAAAACTGTTATGGGCGCACGAGACGCACGCGATTGCGGTACGGTATACGGTCAAGGGTCGCCGTTTTTAGTTCGGTTTCGCTCGCGAAACCCGACTCTGTGCGCGTCGTGTATAACATATTATTATGATAACAATGATAATAATGATAACAATGATAATTTCAAATATCATTCCGGCGGGGTGGCGCGCCTCAACGGGGTCCGGTCCGGTCCGGTCGGTACACCGGCTCCCGGCCGTCGGCCGCAGACGGTCTGACGGTTTTCGTTACTCGCCGGCCGGCGCGACCGGAACGAGGCCGCGCGTACCGCGGCGCCGGGAAAAGGGAACGGAGAAAATCACCAAACCACAACGGGGTTACGAGAAACGAACGCGGCGCCGTCCCGCGGTCCCGGTCCGGTCGCGTTCGGCCGGGCGTGTGCGCGGCGCGTAAAATGTCCGCGCTTTGAAATTAATAAAACCTCGCCGTGCGATTACTCGGATCTCGTTCCGGTACGTGCATTTCCGGACGGGACATTTCGCGTTGCATTTTTTTTGGAAATTTTCGATTCGAAAAACCGTATTATCGCTCGTATCGTTTTTCGGACCGCGTTCGAGCGCGTTGTTTTCAACAATCGGGGCCATTGTGTACGCAGCCTAGGGCGGTCGCTTTAAGAAGGGCGTTTTTTGATTTTCCTAACAAATGGAAAAATCCGGGGTAAAACAATCGGGAAATCGGGGAAAAAAAACGTGAAAACAGGTACGATATTAAACGGACGTTATTAAGGAAAATGTTCAACGCGTATCATATTGCATTATTGGCAAACCAACACTTGCCTAACTGAGCTCCGCTCGGAATCGTTTTTTTTTTTTTCTCTCGTCAGCAATGGTTGTGATCGCCGTGTACGGACATCATACATCGGTAATTGCTCCCTCTATGCGTTATCTTCTCAGCCTTTGGAAACCCGTTCGATCGGCTATCGATCGCCCGGACTGGTCGCGGCCCACGTGTTACCCGTACCGCGCCGTGCCGCGCGGATCGGTAATTGACAGTGTCGCGTTCTCTAAACCGTCGCGCACGGAGAAAAGTGAAAAAAAAAATCCGCGGACACCGTGCCGCGGCCGTTCGCCAGATGGTCGGGAAATGCTCCCGGCAAATTTATTCCGTTTGGCTTGGCGCGTACGCATAAAAAATAAAAATAATAATAATACATTCTCGTTATTCGGGCCGTTTAAATTTAACGCAACGCGTACGATTCCGACGGGCTTTGGCCAACGGTCGCGCGCGTTCGTTCCGCAAAGCTTTCGCGTTAAAAATAATGCGCTTTCGTTTGTACGCCGTATACGTATATTATATTGTATTGTACACGAGTAACTATGTAATATAATGTATAAACGTATTTTATGTTAACCGTATTTAGGCAAAAAAAAAAAAAAATAAAGAATTATTAAACGAGTATGCATTATAACGACTACACAGCCCGTAAAAAAAACGTGTGCTCCGCGGGACGCGGTAGGGGGAGTTAATATTTTATTATTATTATTATTATTTTTTCATAATTTTTTATTTGTTTATTTTTTTTTTTTGTCGTACCTTAATTAACCCTAAAAAATAACTAGTGAAAATTAACCCTTTGCTGCTCGATGTGGTAAAAACTGAACGCGCGACGTTAAAAACGTTTTCGTAAAAAAAAAAAAAAAAAAAAAAATATAACGCAATTATAATAATAATAATAATGCGCGCAGTTTCGTCCGTGCAGATGTAAATTCGCCTCGTGCATCGAAATTCAAGACCTTTTGTGGAAACGCCGCGGCCGTCGGCTGTGCAAATAGTACGCAAACGCCGTGAATACGTCCACGCAGTCTGAGGAAATTACGGAAGCTAATATTATCTCATGTATAAAACATTGCTATTATAGGTCGGGATTCGGTTTTGAAATAACATGAATTTTTTCAAATTTTTAGCCGAGAGAAAAACTTATACTATATAGTTTTAGCGTAATGTAGTTTTTTTTTTTTTTTTACGCCTGTTAACAAAGTTTTGACCAGTTAGAAAACTCGCTCGCCGTCCGTCGTATCCCGGGACGGTTTCTGGTAATTTTTTTTATAGCTCGACAGCTATGCGCCTCATAGAGGTAATTTTTTATTTTCCTTTTAGTTTTTTTTTAATAATCACTCAGCAAACGTCGAAAAATCGAAAATATTTACAGAACGACGGTTTAGTATAAAACCGATTTTGTTTTTCCGTTGCGTTTAAAGGGAAAACAATAGTAGAGAACTGAAATGTTTTCATAACACGTCTTATATATTTTTTTCGGATTTTCGAGCTATTTCTAAATACTTGGCATTTTCGAGTTTTTGGTTTTCAATTGATTTCACGCGACTAAAATCATTTTGGTCGAGAAAAAAATGCTTAAGTGTTTTACTCGGGGCTTATCACAAGTTGTATTTAGTGGTAAAAAAATTACGTTGAGCGTAATGGAGTGGATTTTTTTGAGCTCACGGTATTTATTCAAAACGCGTTTACCCGAACTTCGCTCAGAATCGTTTTTCCATAGCAACGGTTCATATTTGACGTAATCGAAATGATTTTATACATTCTTGTACCACGCACTTTTAGATAATGTTTTTCTTTTTGTTTTTTTTTTTTTTTTATTATTTCCAAACGGTATTCGATAGTCAATTTGACAATGCCGGAACGCATTAATTCAACACCGAAAACGCGTAGGTATGAGGTATGTAGCATTATAATGGTTTATTGATCGCGAGGATTTAACGTTACAACCGACGGGTTTCGACGAGGAGCCGGAGTGAGGATTTATCGTCTACTTATAGATTACCGTCGCGTGTACTCCGTGCGATTTAAATGTTAAATAATCGCAATTAATATGCCATCAGTCGGGCACAGATTCGCGTACCTAATCAAATCCTAATATAAATCATATTATTATCGTTACGAGATGGCGCAAAACACGCACAGAGTTTAACACCCGCGCGAGTAGCGAACTCCGTTACCATATAGTCGAATTCCTTCCGCCTCCCCCCCCCCTCTCTCTCTCTATCTCCTCGTGATATTTTGTAAACATATAACACGAAAATATCAGAAGTAGTGATATTGCATTGTTCTCCGTGAACAATAAAATACCTGAACACCCGAAAGGCACGTCGCTAATACGATCGTCCGTACGACATTTTATCGTTCCGGCTTCATCCGGGTGGTGTTTCAAGTCTAAAGAACACTCGCGCGAAACAAAAAGCTGTGATTCGTAATACAGTTGAACCCGTCTGTTACCGAACTAGCGCACGCGAGACGAGTGTGGACCGTCGCAATGTGAACCGTCTGTTTACAGCGTCATCTGTAATGGCTCTAATGAAACATAATCACACTACCGCGGTAACAGATAGTACGAAGCCGAATCAAATACCGGGTAACGCGAATGCATTTGCTGTAAAAACTCACTGTCCATTCCACCACACGTCACGCGTCCAGGACTCGTTGAGCGTTGAGAGGTCGTAGGAAAACCACGGAAAGTTAACGGAAATAACGGTGCGTCATTTTTGATTATGTTTTTTTTTTCGTTTTGATTCGGTTAAGAATATTCTATAGAATTCTACAGTTTTCACAAACTACTTGAATTAGCATTTTCTAGACACGGGAAAATGTTGAAAACATTAAAACGATTTCGGAGCTGTTTTTGTATATTGGAAATTTGTATATGTTTTATTTAGTTTTATGCGCGTAAAATCGTCTCGGTCGAGTAGAAATTCTTGAACATTCTACACGAGGTTTATTGCGATTTTTTCTTAGTGGTCAATAAAAAAAAACTTAAGCGTGGTTAAGAAGTTTTTTTTTTTTTTAAAAACCGTTATAGGTTCAAATTTTTACGAAAAGCGTAAAAAATACGGCATTTAAAAACGCGTACAGTGAAATAACTCTACCACGCTCCTGAAATCTTTGCACCTAAACAACAGCGGGGCACGCCCGCCAGCCGTAACAGCTATCTCTCTTCGTTTGTTTCTGTTTTTTTTTTTTTTTATGGGTCTATGATTGCCGCGTTGACCCCGGAAACGGGTCGTCGGGGCAAAGTCGTATACAGACGTTACATTATTATTATTATTATATAGAAGCGCGGGCGTGCGTCTGTTTGTAATTGGCTCTTTTGGTCGTTTTGCGAAGTTAATCGTTCGTCTACACCACACGGTACATATACCGCACCCGCCGGAACCCCGAGCGCGCCAGACGGGAGTTAAAAATCCGAATGCGCTCGCGAAAAGGATTTTACATTTTGTTTCGCTCGCGCGGCACGCGGCGATTAAATTAACGTACCTAAGTGTAATATAACGATCCGCGTCGACCGGGCTCTCGAGAACGGCGCCGCTAACCGGAGAGCCGGCCGGCAGAAACTGAAACACGTGACGCCCGTTGGGCGATTATTGTCTGACGGTGCGAAAATCGACACGGACATAATGTACCGCGGAGAATCGACGCGGTCGTTTTACGACAACAACAACAACAATCGGTACCGCGGGCTCGGAAGACCAGGTCGGGACAACTGCGGCGGTTGTCGTCGAAGGCGGCCGCCTAGACGTGTCCGGGTGTAAATGCCCGTGTTATGCCCGTTCGTCGGTTCGATAGCCGCGACGCGCGTAAACCCGGTGCGCTTCGCCATTGGGCGGGAAAATCGTGATTTACACGGATACAGTGATCTATCGCAATGAACAACGTTATTGTTTACGCGACGACGCAAAATCGTATAAGTAAAATCGTAAATTGTTCACGTTTTTAAACGTTCAAACACAGAATCGTGTGTTTGGGGCGTTCTTCGGGGAAAAAAAATCGGTAAAAATGAACTGGAACTGTGTCGACCGTTAAATGAACACGGAGGACAGAACCGAGTGTCCCAATCTTATCTTCTGAGATCGTTATTATTCGCACTGTCGGAACGATTTGTATGTTTTCTACGGTGAAGTACAGCAGTTGTTGTACAAAATATTAACGTGTTTTAAAAAAAAAAAAAAATATTGTTATTTGGAAATATTTCAAATCGTTCCTTTCAAAACGCGATTTTTCGAACTGCGACATTAGCGTCCCGATAGGTCGAAACATGCAGGGAAGTCACTCGATACATCGCTGCGTTATCGCAACAGCGATAAGCTTCTATAATAAAATCGAAAATATAGCCGGAAAGCAGCTGCTGTACCGCGTTGTCTACAGTGGTTAAAGTGAAGGAAACAGAAGGGTATTCCTTTCTTATTTCCGTCTCCTTTAGTTTGAATCTTCGAATTTCCGGATGAAAAGGCCCCTCTCCATTTCCATCCGGATTTTTGATGCCTTAGTCACGCTGAGGTACTGTTAGTGAAATTTCAAAAACTCGTATAAGTAAGGTTGAAAATAAATTATCTGATACCCGTATATTGGATTGGGCATATAATCAATCGCCAAAATATTTTATTTTCATTGAACAGGCGTCCGTGTAGTTCTCGGGAACGCTCCTCCTAAATTTTTGATAGATCTAGTTCCCATCCTCGACATTTTCCCCGCATTAACAACTACATAGGTCGTACAAAGGTGATAATAAGGATAATAAGGTCGTATCAAGTTAAATTCAAAATTAGATATTAATTTACCGTCTCATTTATAGTAAAATAATAAAGTAAAAACAAAACTATTAAAATACTCGTTAATGCTCATATATAAATAAAGTAAACGTTCACTGTGATATACCTGATAATGGATTTTTAATTCGAAACTCCAGGCAACGCATTCATTCATTTATGCATTTCATTTTTATACAAAAATTTATCATTTCTATATTTAAATTTACTTTATTTCTGTTTTGTTTCTTTTTCTCTGAAATTTTGTATCATTAATGTAAATAACGCTTACGTGAGCGATTTCCCAACTTATTTTTTCTTTTCTGTTTCCATTGGGTCGGCACACGAGCGTCATACGAAACGTCCGAAAAAAAAACCTCGTTAAATTGCATTATTTATTTATTTTTTTTTTTTTTCATTTTGCTACCTAACAATTCAAATAAAGCAAATGCTATTTCTATTTTACAAATATATAAACGAGTCGTCTTATTCTTTTCTGCCGGATTCCGGAATATATAGGCTACAGGCACCGACCGATTTCTGATAATATATAGTTTCTCGGAAGTAAAACCAATTGTTTTTCGTCCGAGTCCTGTCAAAAACTTTTTCGAAAAATACATTTGCGTATACGTTAAGCGTAGTCTCTGTACAATAAGCTACAACTTTACAATTACCCAGCTGCAGTCGTCGCGTTGGATTTTTTTTTTTTTTCATCATTCTTACAATATATTTTTTATGTAGGTTCGTTTAGTAATCAAAAGTCCGACGGGTCGTTCTATGTCCATTTAATCGATGGTGGGGAGGGGAAGAATAAATTGAAAATTCTTCTTTTCGAACGTCTTGAAACGGGCCAACGCTTTTGTCCTCGTGACGAGCGTCGATTCGTTCTCATAGTTTCCTGCCACTGCAAAGTGGGACAACTGTATACCCTTGTAACGTTTTGACGTGCATTGGCCCATTTGTGACGCGAGGTTTGCGTTTATTATACTGAGTGTACGTAATTGGAGAGTGGGAATGATTAGCGAAATTCTGACACGGGATTTTCAACGCACGCCTTGGGAACGACAGAAAAAACACAACAGTTTTGCTATACGAAGAGGGGACTGTTTTGAAAAAGTTAATTGTTGAAATTGAATGAGATGATATTAAATAAATCCTTTTCATTGATTTGATAAGTTAAATGTGTGAGCTAACTGAGATGGATTCAATGACAAATTAAAGTGTGTTGGAAAATTTAGATAGTTGAATGAAATTAATCAAATCTAGGGCATTTCACTTAAATAAGGAAAAATAAGTTTTTAAAAATCTCACATTTAATAATAGTTCCGAAATTCGTTTATACTATAGTTGAACATAGACAACACATAGAATAATAATACCTACTCCGTTGTTGATCATTGGACAATTTATAAGTCTTTATAAAATCATGCTTTAAGATACCCGCACATTTTGAAAGAAAATTATAATGAATTGTTTTAATAGATTTCACAAACGGATTAGATAAGTACGATGAGATTTGTGAATCCAATAATAATTTTCGATAAAATCACAATGAAATTAATTTTTTGAACGAACGAATGAGATGAAACCGTTGAGATTATATGCTACTGTTTTAAACCAACCCTTCAACAAGATCATTGCAGCCGTAGAGTGATCGAGTGAAAAACAAACAGTATGACGAGTATTTGCTCGGGAAGAATATGACCACAGGGCAAAAGAACTGTATTTTACAATAATATTTTTATTTTGTTTTATTTGATATGCACAATATCGGTAATACGTTACAAGTCGCATTAACTGAGATCAGTCTTGTAAATAATACTGCTATTTTGTATTCAGAATACGTATTCGAATAAGTTTAAAAATATATATTCGAATTTTACCAGTTCAACTAATTTATGTCAGTTTCAGAACTGGATGCTTTACACCACCGACGGAGATCCCACTGTCCCACCGTCCACAAATAGTAATATTCGTTATTTAATATAATATTCTAAATTAATTATATTGTAGAGAATGTAGGAGGTGTCAGCATTCACAGAGAAAGTAATCTTGATCCATAGTTTGAGTGTCCGATAACGACGGCTGAGAAGAGAAGACTTTACATTTACACTCCATATACTTACCCTATTAATTCCTAATCTCATTCCTATCCCACTTACAGCACAATCGTAATATATAGCAGAATCGTTCTCGGTTTTGTTATTTGTATATTATAATGACTCGTTTCAATTTCCCTTACGGCGATTTATACACGATTTCAAAAACTAGTTACCTTCATGATAATATTATATCGAAAACGCAAAACCTTCGACTCATCCTCGGCAGTGCAAAACTCGGTGCAATATTGTTAGTTATGTCGAGTGTCACCGCGAGCATGTCTCGTTCCCAGGGGTGGGGGGGAGAAGGAAAGTATATTATAGAAATCGTGCCACTCGTCTACGGTAGATACTCAAAGGTAACCCGCAGACATCTTCAGATATCATGTACAACATCTGTTATAATATTATTTTCGAAAAGGTGGGTGGATAACGTTATACCGATGGAATTTTTTTGCCAACAATATTATTTCAACTAACTAAACTCGATACCGTTTCCGCATGGTAGTATTTGATTACAGGAATACGTGCATTTTAACCTGTCTAAAACGGATTAATAAATTTCAAAAAATCCAACAATTTTAACGGTTTTGAAATTAAATTTCGCATTGCCTGTGAAAATCTGTAATAACCGGAATTCACCGCCAAACATTTGAATGCAATAGAAAAAAAAAAAGACAAAAAAAATGTTATAATTGAGTAATCAATGGATTTTATACGAATCTCATCGTCCTTCTCGCCAGAAGGAAACTGCTTCGGTACAAAAAAATTGAATCTGCACGTGCTGTACAATGAGATATTTCGAATTCTCAAATGAATATTTATACAACATAGTGAATAAGGAATCAACTAATTTTTGAAAAGACGTCCTAGGATAATGGTGTGGGATGCAGCCACTGTTGTAAGTAATTTAATGTATACCTACCTGTAAGCAACGATAAACCATTGTTCACGAAACAACGATTCTGACCGGAGTTCAGTTTATAATGATCCTTCGTCAACAATTTATATGTCATAATTTGGTAAGATAATTAAATAAACATTATATATATATTTTTTAATAATATTCGTTTAATGTACCGATTTTCCCGTTTTTCGCGGTTTTTCACATTTGATGAAAAATCTTTCAAAAAATCACCTCCTTAAGTAACTCTCTACACTAATTTCCTTTCAGCGAAAAATGCTGCACTTGAAAATCGGAGCAAGATTTTTGGTAGAAAAGTTGTCCACAGAAAAAAAAAATATAAACATTTTCATAAAACCATAAGCTTCTTCGTTCCACTCAGAATCTGGGAATATAACTTGTCATTTATTCACGAGCATTCGGTCGATACCTGCGACGATGACGATCCAATCTGAAACGAGGTCACTGAGACCGGTATTAAGTCGTATGAGCCAGGAAGCGACAGGGATAAAAATCTGTCGCCAAAACAAAGACGATTCGTTCGACGATAATCCATCGATCAGGTCAGGTATACCGTTTATTACTCTAAAAGCTTTTTTGCATTAAGTAGATATCTGCCGGAAACGTAGGGACGTATAATATCGAATATGCAAATTATTAGTATATAATACGTAATAAAATAATGTAAACCTATTAAATAAAGGGACGAATACCGGACGCTGGTAATTCGGTAGGTTTTTCTAGTCCGTTTTGTATTCATGTTTTACATTTGCAATAACACTAATAAAGACGTTGGTTGACGAAACGAGAAATATACCACCCGATAACTTTACCTATCCGAAAATTCATCGCTTTCGGTAAAATTTAGAGAAAATAACTATCTATAATTTCGGCAAAACAATCAGTCGAATCCATATTTATGTGTGTTATCTAATAACGGGGACGGGTGCAGCAACTGTTATGGAAAATTGAATACGTACATTTAAGAAATGACATGCCTTTGCATACGAAAAAACGAATCTGAGCAGAATTCAGTTGATAGTGACACTTTGTCAACAATATATATGTCATTTTGTAGTAAAATAATTAAATAGGCTATATATATTTTCTTCATTAATATTTGTTTAATGTTGTGTCGATATTTCCCAGTTCCCGACGTTTTTACCGGTTTTCCCGTGTTTTATCCTGGTTTTTCACATTTTCTCGAAAAACTCTTAAGAAAATCGAAAAACCGCCTTTCTAATGTACCTCCTCAAACCAATATCCTTTCGGAAAAGGCGCTTAGAAATCCAGGCAAGTCTTCTGGTAGAAAAGCTGTTAAAATCATTGTAAAACCATAAACATCTTCGCTTCACTCGGAATCTAAAATAATAATTTCGTCAGATCGTTAATCGTCGTTTGGGCTTTTCGGCATAGTTTTCGAAACCGAGCGTTATTCGTACAAAACAAAATACGTCTTGTCCTCCTCCTACGTCATCAACTTTGCCGACTATAACATAAAATCGGTCGTAGCCACGCACAGTACATTCTCAAAATATAATATACCGTCACAGCGTAATAATATTATAAAAAATAAGGTCATCGCATTGACTCGATGCGAATTGAACCCTTCGCAGTTAATAACGAGAAACGAAGTTATCCCTTGTGTAATAGACGAGGTTGTACGTTTTTAACAGAATTACGACAATAGAAAAAAAAAAAAAAAAAATGTAGACACTTTTTAGAACGCATTGAGAGTTGTTTAATTTTGCAGCATTTCTACGTAACTGTAAATCGTCGCCAACGAAATACGATTCTGAACGCGGTACGGCGTTTTCGAATACCGCGATTTTAACGATTATTTATTTGCATACCGAGTACGGTGTTCGACGAAACCCGTATAAAGAATGGCGAAAAAAAATCAAACATAATCAGCGTGTTATCGAGGAACAACCGTTCCGCACAACGGTGTAACGTTATCGGGCGGGCACCTGTCGGATATTCTTTTGTAGCCGCCTCTCTCGACACGCGCGTCGCCACTAGCCGGCGGCTAGGCGAATTCGAACGTGAACTGCGGCAGCCGTCTTTTGGGTACGGGTTATCCAGACTTTGAGAGTGTCTACGTAATATATTCGATATAAAGGCACTCGGTAGCCCGCGGGCACCTGCGTAACGGCAATACGCGGTCTGTTACCGTTCGGCCGTGCTACGCGCCAGTGTAAACACGGACCCGCACGTACACGTATACGGAACGTTCGGCAACCCCGCGTGCGACAATATCGAAATTGTACAGACGTTAGTAATGTTTATTTTGAAAACGTTTTGTTTCCGCCCGTTTCGACGGAACCGATGCCGATTGGCAATGTTAACAATATGATAATATTTATACGTTTATGTGTGTATAGCCACGCGTTATGACGTGCCGACTGCACGACTGCAATTATTATTATCACGCACAACGGGTTTTAAATACGTAAATGATTTCGAATTGTGTTTACCAACACGCAATGCGATTATTTGCGTGCGCGCTCGGCGTTATTGCCTTATCAATATATCGTTGTATATCTATAGGTTCTTTTCGCTTCGATAACACGAGAACAGTATTAAAATATGACGATATACCCGACGAAAAAGTCCGTTTCAATTTCGTTGCTCCGAACTTTAACGCTCATAAATCATAATATTTTATTATACGGTTTTCTAAAAAAAAAAAAAAAAAAAATGGGTTATACTCGAATAAGAAATTGTTTAGCGAAAGTTTTCTTATATTCAATAAAGTTTCAATGAAATAATAAAAATGATAAAAATATAATTTTAAAATTGTGTAAATTGTTTACGAAAATGTCGAGGGGAAAACCCGAATGGTATCAAATTTACGGCGAAAGTAGAATTACAATAAAGTACGAATTTGTATTTGATATTACTTTGTGTGTAGTACGAAACCTAAAAAATAGTTGAAACTGATATAGACGAGAATTCAGGATGATGAATATCCACATAAAGTTATATATATTTATTTTTTTTTGAGGACTTACGAAATTTGCGTTTTTTGTTTGAAAATTATATTGTTCTATCAAATGTATAAAAACGTCTGATTTCTAAATAAAAAAACTATAATAATCGAAGGCGTTTTACTTGAATATCAATAATAAAACTAATCTTTCTGAAATTGAAAGCACAATTGCACAAATTTCCCGCCGAATATCGCATTGATTCACGTGACCTTTGAATTTTTTTGAAATATGAGGCCCCTCTAAAAATAAATGCTTCGGGTGTCTTCGGCGTGCCAAGCACACACACCGGTCGAACTAAATAATTGTCCAGGGCCTTGCAAAACTTACCGCCGGCACTGTGCGTGTGTACCGAGGGTTTTTATCGTTAAATATTGTAAATGAATACGGATTTCTACATTCACGGAAATTAAAAGTATATTAGGTAGGCGATTATTTTTAAATATTATGCGCGGCTAGTGTATGCAATAAAAAACGGGGGGAAATCCCTAAATCCACAAACCAGACGTCCGTAATTAATGAAAACGTACTGAAATCAAATTCACTTTATACGTCTGTCGATTACTCGTATAATACCATCGGTGCCGTTGGGTTTTAGAAACTTCTGGTGTACTCGAAACGTTTAATCTCGTTTGTTTTGTTTTTTTAAACACACCGCGGGAGTTTACACAACGGTCGTATTACGCCGTGTACACATAAAATTGGAAGTGTTCCCTGAAAACCGATTCTCCGGGTTCTCGGCGGCCGTGACTGCAATACGAAAACGCCCGGTGTAAAAATTACACGGATATCTCGAGACGAAAACAAATCGTTCGAGTGTGTGACTAACAATATTATTATTTCACGCGAACATGGCCGTGTACCTACTCGGTAACATAAGAAAAATAAGAAACAAGAACGTGTCAACGATACATTATTGTTATTAACTCGCGCGTGTATAAACACAATAATAATAATAATAAAAAAAAACCCCGCCACAAATATTTATTATTTATTTTTCGATTTAATCAGATTAATCGCGTCCGTGGCTCGGGTGTCTAAATAAAACACGCTTGCGACGATTATAATATCATAATGTTTATCCTATGCACACAACGGCATCGGCCGATATGAAACGGCGAAAAAAAACAATATTTTAATACGCACGAATAATAAGTATAATATGTAATCAAAATGCATTTTAACATTACGGCGGACTGCCCGTGGTCCGATTTTAAGCTAGCACTGACATATAGTAAAGGAAGAGAATTCTGTAAGGTATCTTTGGAAAAAGTGTTTGCATCAAAATATTCGAAGAGTTTTCCAGTGCAATGAAAAAAATGGCTGATATTGCTGATGGGAGCGTCACTGTTTCGGGAGAAAGTGAGAAAAATGGACGTACAGAGTGGTTTAATTAACATATGTACGTTAGCCAAAAAAAAAAAAAAAATAATAATAAAGCATTTTTAGCAGAGTATTATTAGATTTTCTTTTATCGCCGAAGTAACCCGGAAAATAAAATAAAAATTATGCGAAACAAATTACAAATTCCTACCTAAACAATTGTTTAAAACGGTCAAATATTAAATTAAAATTTGATTATTTCTTCTCAAGAGTGAAGACACTTATTTAGTTCCTATTGGTCCTTGAAATATAAACGAAAATAAAAATGTTCTATTACTTTCGCATAAATGAAACTATAAAAAATGTTAAGAAATTATCTCACCAATGCATCAACTAGAATAAACATGATACACGAAAGCCACAGTACAATTTTAGATTAGAGCAAGATTCCTGGTTAACGGTTATTTACAGACACACGCATAAAAAAAAAAAAAAAAAAAAAAACAAAGTAAAACCAATGCATTCCAAAAATATATACAAATAGTTTTTACTTTTTTTTTTTTTTCAATATACAAAGACAAAGATAGCAGATATGGTCGGCCTAGGCTACCGGGACACAAGGAAATCTCCCGGTAGGACACGATGAAAACGAATTAAGCAAATCGAGTGGGGTAAATAATTAACCGGAATAAATGATGTAACGAGTCTGATGTAACACAATATTTAATTGAGCTGTTCCGTTAAGCTGTAAATTAATCCGTTGAAAACTGACAATGGGCCGTCGGAGGCTGGTTCACGGATATCGCGGCGCCATTAATAGGCTATCGGTAATTGATTCAGGTAGTTCTGAATGCCCGCGATGTGCGGCCAAAAGGGCCGATAGAGTGAATCTTTCCCGGAGTTTTTTTGTTTTTTTTTTTATGCGATAATCCACACCTGGTAGCAATTATAACGGTACCGTCGGATTTGTCGGTGGACTACTATTATTATACGTAAACATTTTTTGGCGGGTTACACGCGGAAAACCACTTATCAATTTCTTGAACTCGAACTGAAATTCCGCTGACAAACGTGTTGTGATCGATAATTAAACCCGTCGTATTACGGCGTTGGAAGATCGATGCCAATATTCTTAATATACATCACCAAAGGCGTTCATATTCATTATTCTTATATTATATTCCATCGGATGACGGGAATATATTACGCGCGCGCGTCAAAGAGTTTTCAAGTACCTAATTATTATTGTCGCCTCGGTCACGGCGGTTTTAACGCGGCGCTTGGGACAGGGGAGGGGAGGTGAGGGTGTGAAAATTCTGATTAATTAGAGTCGCGTGTAAGAGAGTGCGGAAAAAAAAAAAGTTTGTCGTCGCTCCCGAAGTCATGGGGTATGCACTGACGAATTCCGTTCTCCACGAACGGGCGCGGACCGTCTCGCGGTGATTGATTTTCGTGACAAAGTGTTTGTAGTTAATTTGTTCCGGGCGAAAAAACAGTGCGCTCGGATTTAACGGGAAAAAGCTGTTGCCGATGGTGGAAAATCCGGGCGATACGAACCTCTATCGGTCCGCCGCCCTCGGTCCCGGTGGCCAAAAACGAGGGGTGAAAAGGAGTGAGGAGGTAGGGATTGTCGAAAATGTTAACTTCGGAGAAGACACCCGAATGTGTTTAGCTGCATGAAATCCTTTCACATACCGTACCGAAAACGCGAATTCGCGTCACAGATGATAATAAGCTTTCCGGCTAAAACGTATTGCCGGTGCAAGCGATTTTCGTTTGCCGAAGGAGTTGCTTTGGGCTGCAGAAACATTACACGTGCGCGATTGTTTCAACGACGAAAGTCGTTTTGCCTACGGCACGACCGCCCACGCCGAATATGAAACGGTTCAATATCGTGTAATGTCTGTGCAAAGTGTTTTCAAAACCAACCGGTCGGCTCGGAAAAATCGCCGTCCGTCACAGTAATTTATTCGCGGCGATCTCACGTTGTTTTATTAATAATCAGTACCTAATCATTTTAGCGCGGGTATCGCGTGATAACGCCGTGTGTTGAAGCCACGTCAGACAACGCAGTATCGTTTAATCACACGATACCCGTGGCACGGCCGATCAATTCATACACACGACACGTCTGGCGGACTGTGGGGGTACGCTCGTATTCGTGTTTCGTCGGCCGGGGTTGTACGGGGTCAACGCGAATTTCGACGCCGGGCGCGAAAGTGGCCCGACCCGCGAACATTAAGATAACGACCTTAATGGGATGTGTCACCGTTCGGAATCATATTCGCTGTGTAACGCGCTAGTGGTCTGTTACGATTTTTACATTTTTCAGTAGATGTTTGCGCTTAAAGTGCGGCGCTGCAAAACGATTTTTGTAAATGTTCTTTTCGTTTAATGGTACAACACCGGCCTATTTGCATTAGAGTGGAATACATTATAATATGGTTTAATAGATCGGGGCACTTTCGAGCTAAACCGGCGTACCCTTAAGTTATCCCGTTGTCAAAACGTCCTCGTTAGTCATATCCCGTCTACGTAACGTAATACAGTTCAATTTTTAAAACATGTCGCTATAAGTCAACCCCAAACAATATATTTTGAATTATAAAAAAAAAAGACGTCCTAGGATAATAGAGACAGGCGCAGCCATAAATAATTTAATGTGTATCTGTAGGCAGCGATAAACCATTGCTAACGAAAAAAAAGATTCCGAGCACAGTTCAGTTGATAGCGATGCTTTGTCAGTAGTATATCAGTCATATTATTGTATAATAATTAAATAGGCATTATATATTTTCTTTAATATGATAACGTACCGGTTTTCCCGTTTTCTTGCGTTGTTTCCTGGTTTTTCTCATTTGCCGGGAAAAATCTTGAGAAAATCGAAAAATGTCCTCTTTAAACTACCATCTGGACAATATTTCCATTCGAAAATGGTGCCGCGCGTAAATATGGGAACAAGACTTCTGGTAGAATTTTCGTACCCAGTATCAAAAATAAAACAAACGTCTCAGTAAAACGATAATGATCTTTGCCACACTCAGGATGTAAAAAAATACATTTAATATCCGAATTGGGACATCTCGAGGGGAAACCGTTCGGGTCTATGCCTTTTGCATAGTACAAAAAAAAAAAAATGATATATTCCATCCGCCGAAACGGAAGTAATTATTTCGGAAACCTATACGTTGTACATACGTATTATCATAGGTTGAAAGGTTCTCCTCGAGCAAATACGTCATCGCGCTTCCGATCGTTCGTGAAATTTTTAAGCGAATCCCCTCGCGTTATTTTATTTTATTAATAGGCCCTTTCGATCCTTCCGGCGTGCACGCGGTTTGAGTTTATAATATATGTAACGGCAGTATTACCGCGTCCTCGCATGAATTATAACGCGGATTTGATATAATGATAACGATATTATCTACAACGTGATAATAATCCGCTGTTAATAAATCATAACGTTCTTGTTTGACGCGGCCGGTATTCCGTAAAAAAAAAAAAAAAAAAAACCGTTCGCATCGTTTACAATGTACGTTTAATATACTCGTCGGACACGTAAACGTTACGGGGAAATCCCTCGGGGGACCGTATCGCAACTCCGAAAACCGAAACGTGTCGATTTTCATCGCGTTTTCCCCGAAACAAGAGTCTTTCGAGACGAAATAGAAACAGCGCGGTATCGATTCCCGGATATGCGAGCGCGGCGGGGTACCGGTTGCCAAACGATTAACGCAGAGTGGTGAAAACTTTATTCGCGAATTAAGTTTACAGATTCGACATCCGAACGGTGTCGAATACTATAAAAAAAAAAAAACAATTATCCACTGTGGAAACATGCCGGGAGTTGTGGAACCCTAGCTCGGTGCCGAAGGAGCCGTGCGCTCGCGTTGGCCGTCGTGCGGCGTCCGTACGTGGAATTCGCCGTACGAGCATTTGCTGTCACCAACGCCGGTGCGTTCCCGCAGCCGTTACGCGTCGAAATCACCGCGACCAACAAAATGAGAACAACATATTTTAAAAAAAAAATATTACACACAAGCCAAAAAGTTGAACTGTCCAGCGTTGCACTGTGCGTAACCGCTGCGCATGGAACAAACAATAATCCGCGGAGAGATTGTTGTATTTCATGATAATAATGTGCGCATTGTAGTGTATTTTCGGAACCGCATGGGTACCAGTATTACGAGACACGTAATAACATCATAATACTAAATTAAATTGATTATTTAAAAAAAAGTTATTAAAATAAGGACCCTCCTCTTACATTTTTATTTTTACAAGAAGTTCTACCAATGTTCAAAACGATTCAATTCCAGCTCACTAATTTAAAAATAAAACTAACTAATATATGTAGTGGTATTTTTTTTTTTTTTTTTACATCACCCTACATCCTTTCCTAATTCTTTTTAAATAATGTTGTTAAAATTATATGATATTATTATGCATATTATATTTTAAAATTTGGTCACCGAGATTTTTCTGAAAGTGTAGCCATAGCAGTTTTCAGTCATCTCATCGACAAACACTTGTTAACGAACATCGATTTTCACATTTTCGACTGAAGAAAATCATATTACAATACTGACAAAAACAGTATCTGAATGTAACACCAAGATGAGAATTTTCCATGAAATAACAAAAAAGTTAATTATGTTTTGATAGGAAAAAATAAGCGACAAATCTTGACACGGTTAGCTATACTTCAAAATGTTAAAACTTTAAAACGATAATTCTTACTGTTTATCAGAGATTTCTTTTTATATCAATACCTGTTTACTATCATCCTATCGGCTATTTCTGGTTTCCACATTATGTTAATGTTATTCACTGGTATAACCACAGATTATTTGGTTTATTCTCCATGTTTTTCATGGAGTAAATCACCTTCGGAATCAATATGGCGGCTTCCTATCGGGAGACACTTTTTAGTACACAAAACATATGCAACGCGCGTTCCGTGTATAGAGTCCAGCGCCGTCTGGACCACATGAGCTCAAACTTGGAAACTAGATTTTTTTTTTTTTTTTTAATCAGTGGATTGAAAAGTGAAAAAAACAATGTACGAATTTCACAATGCTTTTTCGGAAGGAAGGTGTTATACAGCCATACAGACCCCTCGAATAATGCCGTAGGGATGCGAATTTTTCTATTTTGTATGGCTCAAAACGGTTTTACAGGAAAACGCCACGAATTAACTATCCTTATAGTCTGATAAAAATCGTAATAATACATTGTGACGGCATCAAATCGACTGAACGAACATTCGACTAGAGTGCAGATCAAAGTTACTCTATTATTTTAAAATTCGTTCGTAATTTTTTTTTTTTTTTTTTAGTTTAAGAGCGATTAAATTCAGATCGGAGAATAAACCCAGTTACCAGATCGATCCGTGGGTACACAATGCGTAACTGAAATGAAAACACGTCTTTTAAAATTCCTACGTGTAGTTCCTGCGCTCAGAGAAAAACGGAAAATCTCCAATACCTTTAGAATTTTGGACGCAGTCGATACGTCACCCAAATACCCGGTCACCCATCCGGGGGCGGATACCTGTTGCGTAAAACGTTGCGGGCCAGCAAAGACTTTGGTGCGAGAAGGAGGTGGCGGAAAGGGACGCGATACTCGCCAAACACTGTACACGAAAGTTTATCGTAACTTCCGCAGTACCGACGATACCGATAAAATACAATACGAGATTTTATAGGCGAGCATTAAAACTAATTGTTGTACGGTGGCGAATAACTTTGAAAAACAACGACGTATTCGTATAGGTAATAATTCGACGTTGCAGAATCGCATATTCGACCAGATGTCACGAGAACAACGCGATTGAAATAGCGGCGTGTCGGTTAAAAAACCGCAACATTTAAAATCGTATTCGCCATTTCTTTTTTTCTTTTTTTCCAAACTAAACGGATTATTAGAAACGTCCGTCCTAAACGTCTCCGTAATAAATTATTAAACACTCGTCGATACAATAATAATTGCACCCCCGAGATCGTTTTAATTGACAATTGTACGAACACGCCGCGACATTCGTTACAATACATTATAATGTTATAAACGAAAATAGTTGGCGCAGTTTCCGACAAAAGAACCGCGGTTCACGTGCGTGGGTTCGTGTACGCAACGGCACAACGTGTATTGTTTTCGAAACTTTCGAAAATAATTACTAATTATTAACGAAACGGTTATCCGTTGACCCGGGCCGCGGCACGCGCGTCAGCATTTCCGCTCGGGTTCGAGGTTCGCCCCGCCGTTACGGTATCGTCGTCTTTGTCGGGCGGCCGCGGTCTCCGAACGAAATCGTTCCCCGTGCGAACTTTCCACGGCGAAAATAATCGGACCGCCGCAAACTTCGTGGCTTCGTAGGGAAAACGGAACGCGCCGCGTTTTAAACGTTTCGGCCGCGATCGCGCGCCGGCACCGTGCGCGGCGAACGTCGAATCGCGGCTAACCATCAACCGAAACGTTTAACAAACGCAAACACGCGACAATAAATCGCCGGGTTCCGCGCGAACGAACCCGCGGCGTTTTTACGGGTGCGGTGTGGCGTGGAGGTTCTCCGCAATCGTTCATTGATCGGGTAATATACTTGCGCGTATTGAATGCCCGAAACCGTCAAAATTGTTACGGCGCGGTGTTCACTGCGAAATTACACGAAAACAATAAAACAATATTCGATATTTATTGGTTACGTAACCGTAATGAAAAAAACTATACCGGAAAACAATTGATTGCCGTTTACCGCGCCGTAGGAGGGCGGGCGTGCAGAGAAAATAATATCCGTCCGTTGTACAATTTTTTTATCTTTTTGCCTTGCAATTACGGAGATAACGAAAATTTAACCAGGAGAAAAACAAAATGTCTACCTAGGATAATGGGGACGGACGGACGCGGCAGCATTTATTTATACTTGTAAGCAACGATAAACCATTGCTTACGAGCGGACTACAGGTCGATAGTGACTCTTCGTCGACATTATATACATTATTCATGTCATATTATAGTAAAATAATTTAATAGGCTCTATATGTTTTCTTTAATAATTTTCGTTTGATGCTGTACTGATTTTCCCGGTTTTCCCGCGTTTAATCCCGGTTTTTCACGTTTGCTGGGAAAACTCTTGAGAAAATCGAAAAACGACCTCTCTACAGTATCTTCCCGGTGAAATATCATTTTAGAAAAACTGCTTTCATTAAATGTTGGAGTAAAATTGCCGGTGGAAAAGTTGTCCACGGGAAAAAAAAAAAAATAAAAACCTTTGTAAAACCATAAGCTTTTTCGCTCCATCCAGAATCTAAAACATCACGCCGTACAAATAATAATAATATTTCGTTCTCTTATTCCGTCCATGTTATGGATCACTACACGATAACGTCTAGCGTTCCGGCGTGTTTTAAGATTTCAAATGTAACTGCGTTGACGGATTTTATTTTTATCAAATGCACTGTTATTTTCTTCATCGTAATTATCATTTTACCGATTTGACTCTTCAGTATGATGATCATCTTTACACACATCGCGATCATCATCAATTTTGGGGATAAAACGTATGTGGTTTATCCGAACTTTGTACCATCCGACTAGTAGAAATCAATACTATCGGCCACCTCCTCTAATCACTGTGGTCGTCGTGTAAAGATATTAACATGTACTATTGTAGTGTAACTACTATAGTTATTATTATCGTTTGGTAAGTACAATTTAAGTACGATTTTTTCGTTCGTTGACGTTATTCTTTAGTAACCGCAATATAATCCAAATCGCGTATAATACTTGCGATATAAAAAAAAAAAAAAAAAAAAAAAAAACTTATATACGTTATCTGATTCCCAACGCGTTCCGTGTACATTCGACATACGAGTTGTACTGCCAAGATAAAATAAATACCAATCGGTTTTATCATCTTTTTATCCGACACCATAATCAACTATTATATTATTGCCCGAATTCGATGGGGAAATAAGTATTCTCTCGGTATTATAACTTCGACGAGGAACATTTTTCCGGGCAATCGTTGAGCTCTTAGAGTAACTCGGATTAAATAATACTATATACCGGGCAAGATTACGGTCGTTGCAAAACGAATCGTAATCGTATTAAACGACACGATGACTGTCTGGCTTGGTCAATGCGTACGGTATTAAGTAAATCTTTTTCGAAAAAAAAAAATAATAATAATAATAATAATAATAATAATCGTTACTTAGGTCACGGGAACAGTGGCGCATTTAAGGAGTGGCGAAGGGGCCGAATGACCCTTGCGGTAAAATTTTAACAGATTTAGGGGCGGCAGTTTCGTTGAGTGTATTAATGTTTGTTTTTATCACAAAATGTATAACACTTAATAGCATCATTGATCAAGTTTTCAGTTAACTCGCTGGGAACACAGATTAAATTCTCTGCTATGTGGTCTTTATATTTTACCTCTACTATAAGCACAGGAAGAGTTGAGTTATTCCTCGTAGAACAATGTTTTAAAGGAAAAACAAATCCAAAAAATTCGAGGTTACAGATTGTAACAGATTTTTTTAATTGTAATTCATAGATTGATTAATCTATGATTTTATTTTTTTAATTTATAGGTAATTGTTGTAAGCGCTGTTGTATTGAAGGACCATGAGTGATTTTATGTCGAGAACGGTAACCGTTTGTATAAACTTTTTTCTACCCGTGTTGTCTACACTTTGCACCCCCAAGTAATATGTAACATGTGATAACAGATTATCGTGTCAAATGATTTTGGGTTGAATGTAATATGAGTGAAACGATCGATAACGTAAACAATTTACTTATGCCGTTATTTGGTACGATTTTCTAATTGAATATAAAACACTTTGAAATGAAATTGTAAATTTTCGAACCCTAGGACATATATTTTAAAATGTTATTCAAAACAAGCAAGGGACACATTATCAGTAATTGAGTGTGGGGAATGAAGGTCTAAGGTAAAGATTATAGCGGGTGAAGATATGTGGTAGAAAAGAGGGTGGCAGTAAAATAGTTTCGCCCCGGGGCGTATATATTCTAAATGCGCCACTTCACGGGAGGATAATACAAAGAATAACACGACATTTTAACGGCCCATCGAATTTAGGTAATATACCCCGCGAACAATCATATTGCTTTTTGTATTATTTGTTTGCGTGGTGACTGTCCGGTCGTTTATCGCTTGGCCGAAAATTAATCACTACCTTCCCCCTCCCGTTTAAAAAAAAAAAAAAAAACTCGTCTTAGAGAGTACGCGAAATTTCGACACTACACGGAAATCTCCAAAGATTAAGATCCTACAGTATTTTCACGCCACGGAAATCGAAAAATCCTAACCAACTGTCGCGGACACTTTTGAAAAAAAATAAAAAAAAAAAATTATAATTCGCGTCCGCCATTCAGATTTACTATTCAGGTATTATAATGTTATTACGCGTTATACAAGAATAAAAATGATTTTCGAAAGCAGATCTCCGCGGTTTGTTTCTGACAGCACATTGTCAACCTTTAATGCCAATTTCCAAATAATAGGTTAAATTATTGTTGTACTCTGCGATGTCGGCACGAACGCGGCATAATATTGTTGTCGTGTGATTGATTTTATCTCGTATATTTTTTATTTTTTTTTTTTTTTTAATAATATATAAGCACATTATAATAACGTTGCGGTTAATTCATTTTTCTTAACCGAGTAATATTAAAAAAACACGGACATAATTCGCACGGTGGGCGAGTAACTGTTGTAGACGAGAAGTTTGGGAAAGTAGGAAATAGTTGGGAATGTTTATCTGTACGCAAAGATTAATATTTTTGTGACGCAAAACGATTCCGAGCGGAGTTCGTAACATTTACGGTTTGAAAATAACACATCTCGTGCATTTTCCCGTTTTTTTTTTCCGTTTACGATGAAAACCTCTGAGAAAATCAAAAAAGTTGCCTCCTTAAAGTACCGTTCCAGTCAGATTTTCTTTCGGAAAAAATGCTGCTCTCGAGAACGGCAAGTAACAGACGCCGGTAAAAATGTCGTCCAAATTAACAGAAGAATGCGCACCGTTGTAAGTGGCCAATACACACCCGACTGCGCACGGAATCTAAAATATCGATAATAATGCCGCGCAATACGAGCGGTACTGTCCGCGCGGTATTTTTACGAAGTCGATCAGTAACCGAAGCCGCGAGACCGTATTTTCCAACAAAGCCGAAATCGACCAAAAGTCACTCCCATTCGTCAACTCTTGGTCTCGTCAATAGTCTGTACATAATATAAATGGATCGTTTTTTATTGCCCGCGCTGACATCACGGATAGTGCACGTATAGTTACGACGACAGTCGTTTTCAAATGACACGGTTTCCCGTCAGTATTGGTTGAATTCAATTAACTTTTAATGATATAACCTATACTAATTGGCTTAACGACTCAGCTCCGAACTCGCGGGCGTATTAAATTGTATTGTAATGTGTCCGAGGAATATGTAAAAAAAAAAAAAAAATACACATTTCTTTATAAGAAAAAAAATTCACGTTTACGCCCGCGTGTGCCCGTTTGTATATATTACAACAAGCGTTTCGGTGAGAATCCTTATCAACGCCGACAAACGCGGTATTGGCATTCAGAAGTAAACCGGGGTATCCGGGATATAATATTCGGAATGCGTAAACGTCGAACGTCCCCCCTAGAAATCGTTACCGATAACGGTATACGAGAAATTTTGATAAACGGCGACACTGTTGGCCGTAAACGTTCGCGGTTTTTCGTAACCGCATTACCGATAGTCTGACGCCGTTTATTCCCTTATCACAATCCTATACAATATACGTGTATTATGTTACACCTACAACGGTAGTTTTAATGGCGGTAATAACAATATTTATTTATTTTTTCCGTGACAAATATTGTCCTTTATTTTTGTTCGTATTTAAATTTTTTGTCAGTTTGCATTTATTTCCTCGTCTTTTTATTCAATTTAAAATGAGTGATTGGATGAAAGCAAAAAAAAAATAATAACAACAAAGTGCGGTACCGTCGATCATAACGTTTGCGTTATTTCATTCTACCGGTCACCAATAGGCGCCGCTGTACGAGCTCGTAGACCTTCGGGCGGATCGTGGCCGATTAACGTTCCGAATTTCCTGATAACAATACTGAGTCGCACCGTAGAATATGATAATAATAATAATACACCGTGTGACCGGGTGACCGCGGTTGGTAGGATTTGTGGGAAAGAAGGTCGGAGGGGTCACGTAACCACAACAAAAACAATTGTTATTGTCAAGCGAGTTTTCTAGAGCACATAACATCCATACTTTTGTAGGTTTTGCGTATCGTTATAACACTTTTACACCTGGTTTTTTTTTTTTTTTTTTACAACCTGCCCATAACCGTCTTTGGCGGATAAGTTATGTTCACACGATTCCGTGACTGTGAAAAATTATTTTATCTATTTTTCTCTCTCTCTTTCTCCGCTCGTTCTCCCGCGGCGATGATTATTAATAACGCTGAAATTCAAAATATGACTACGGCACGGTGCTGCACAGAGCAGCCGAACGAAATTGTACAATCGACGATCGAAAAAGGTCGAAAAAAGTGAAAAAAAAAAAAAGAATAATAATACCTAATAAAAAAAAAAAAAAAAAAAAAAAAATACCGAAAACAATAAAACCACGTAAGCCTCTATTGTTCGGGTTTTATGGGTTTAGCTTCTTTTTTCCTTTTTTATTTTTTTTTTCGTTCCGTATGCAAACGCACGTCCTATTATAATTTCCCGAGTCTGTGCAGCAGCACCATTATTGTACCAACCATTATATACCTACCCAAACTCGGTCGAAACGCTCGATTCTATATTATTTTTTTTCCCCCCGTCCATGTCTCTGTACACACACACACGTTATTCGCGGAGGGACACTCAATGCGTGCGCGTATGAATTTTTTCCCTTTTTAAGTCAACCCAAATGCAAATAACCAAAAAAAAAAAAAAAAAAAAACACTAACAATGACGATTATAATTTACTGATCCGACCGTGGCGAAAACGAGTTCAATACGATTGTAAATATTTATAGCGCCGAGCGCGTGGAAAAAAAACCGAGAAACGTTTTAAAACGCGCTATGCCGCGTCCATCATACTCAGGTGTACGAATGTATAATTGCACGTTTCGAAACAAAATTACAATAATGTATTGCACGCTGCACAAAACCGACAGCTCAATTTATGATAACGTACACAGGCCGCCAATCGACGGTCAAAAGCATTGCCCGTGACTGCCGAGGTTCCCATTCAGCGCGGCCGGGACGTCAAGCGAAAAAAATCACAATTCGTTGTCACCATAGAGTAAGGGGAGAGGAGCGAACAGGTTTGATATCGATAAAAAACAAAAGCGAAAAAAGGCCGCCGTTCACTTCTTCAATAATTTCATGTCCGCTAATCGGATGTTCCGGTTCGCATCAGAATATTACCGTGAATTCATTATCCGACGGTCGAGCGATTTTTTTTTTTTTTCCACTCGGAACGCCGACGAATGTTATTTTTAATATTTGTGTGTATTTCATTTTTTCCAAACAGAAACTATCGGGATGCATTGAGGGCATCGGGAACTTTTGGCGGGCGACGGGTACCGGGCCGTTTTAGGCTCGTTCCGTCGCTGGCGCTCCGTCGTCGCGGAACCCGTGTAATAACTTCAACCTTCCGGTCCGGCGTCCGTCACGAAACGTTGGAATCCACACGTCACGGGGTTCCGCGGTGTCCAGACGGACCGCGGTGCTATTGTGTTTACGTCGACCAATCGGTTGAAATACGCGTGCCCCGCGTCATTATACCGGCGGTGCTGTTTACGCGTAATTTTGAAAATCTGCTTCACAAAGTAAACGTATTCAATCGTATATTTCTGAACATAACGATTTGGTTTTTTGTTTTTTTTTTTTTTCGTTTTTACACAAACTGCTATGCATATAATATTTCCATGAATATTTCCCGCTTTGACTAAAAAACATCAAAGGTCGACCGGATCATTTATTTTTTATTTTTATTTTATTATTATTATTATTATTATTTATTTTTTTTTTTTTGCAGTTTACACGACTCTATTATTATTACGATATTCGTTCGTTCTTCTGCCGTTAAAACGGCGCAGTATAAAAATAAGTTTATTATTTTTTTTAGTTTTTTTTTTTTTTTTTTTTTTTTTTTTTTTTGTTTTCATATTATCCCAGAAGACGTAAATTGAATTTCGCATGAAAATAGAATAACAACAAAACCGTATTATACGCATACATGCCGGAGAGTAGATACAATATTTATTCTTGTTATTAGTCACGCTGGAAAATAAAATTAAAAAGAAAAAAAAAATAATAATAACAATAATAAAACATACAATATTGTATAGTCTCCGGAGATAAACGAATAATGTTTATATTGTATATTTTTTTTTTTTTTTAAACGCTAAATTTACGACGAGAGCATGATAAAAAATAACGACATTGCTAAACAATATATATAGCAGTATGTGTACAAAATAACTGATATGCAAACTATTATATTTGTACATAGAGTGCCTATGCCCATATAATATTGTGTAGCTGCAGTGCACGCGATATATATTATCGGGTATGGGGCAACTCAGTAACAGCAGCTTTTGTTTTACGCGATATTTCGTTTGATGTTAAAAGCGAATTTACGTTGTGCGCTACAATATAATAATAATAATAATAAATACGTGCATACATACGTGCGCACATACAGTATACGAGATGTTTACGTTATTTACCTAAACTGCTGCGGACGATTGAAAAACGCGGAAGGGAAAATTATCGATGTCGGCGGGGCACGTTCACGCACGGAGTGGTGTACCGCGCCTGTACCGCCGCGGAGAAAATAACATATCGATACCCGCCCACGCGCGATCCGACTTAAAACGCCGCGGCAGCACTTTAAGACGTAACGGTACGAACGACGAAACACCGGACGAGCGGTTTCCGACGGTTTGTTTTACCGCGCGCTGTATACCTTTACGCGACAATCGCCGGAGCGGAGGCGGCAAAAAACAATATTACGAACCGGCAACCATAGAGATTTTAGTAGATGTATGACGATTTCGGGTTTTTTTTTTTAATTACCCAAATGCGTATTGACGTTTACGCTTGACGCACTCCGGTTGTTACGTTTCGATAATCGTTTGGCCGTTTATTTATCCGACTTTATCGCGCGGAATCTCGTAGCAACCGACATTTTTCCCGAAACTTCCGTGTCACCATACGCGACGTAAAGGCTTCTTAGGGACCATTTACGTACACCGTCGTCGCCTCCGTCTACCATTGTCCTAAGCTCCGTGTCCGACCGTCTTTGTCTATAAGTGTTGTCCCCTTGGCCGTTTGATATGTTCCGACGGTGTCCGTATCGCTGTTTGTCCAAACAATCTTTCGTCCAATATCCTAGCATCTCCACTCAGTCGACCTACCGATTTTTCGGACCATTGTTCTCACGTATCCGTATCGTTCATCCGCTCCCTTATTTTATGATCTCGTGTCCCTATTGCCACCATCGTTATTGTTCTGTACAAGTGTTTATTTTTTCTTGATATTTTTCTTTACACGATTCCCAAACCTTTTATTTTCCATCAAACTTCGTCGCGGCCCACACTCCACAAACGTATTATAATAAAGCAATCGGTCCAACAAATTTATTTCGATAACGTCGTTTTTGTTTGTTTCTACAGTTGTTTTGAGATAAAAATCCTCGCAAAAACAGAAGTAGAAGCACCTTTTCTTTCCCCTTCAAAATGTTCTGATCGTGTCTATACTCGATGCCGAACTACATGTTACATAATTGCAGTATACCGCGCACGCAGTTTTATATTCGATTTCAGAGGTGTGTAACATTTATGAATACGCAACTCGAATTTTTAAAGAAATATTTAACAGATATATCGGACTTGAAAAAAAAAAAAAAATAAAAAACGGCTTTCGACCACGCTTAAAATACAATTTTTTTTCTCCGACGAACATCCGACGGTCAGAAATTATTCCCGTGCGTAACGTTATCGTTATAATACAATTGTTATTATTATTATATTTTAAAAGTTTAGAACGGACGGATAGAGAAAGAGAGAGAACGGACGAAATAATCATTCCGAGGACGAAGAATTGCGACGATGCGTTTTTAGTTTTTATAACAATAATAAATTGTTGCTATTGTATTCGTTCGCGCGTAAATTTTAATTGTTTTCAAGTATACGCGCGTATACTACAACCGACAACTTTATAAAAGAGAAATTATTATTGTACCGCGAGTGTCATATTTCGCATTCATTAATCGTTACGGTTACGAGGCGAACGAAGAAAGGATAGCGGGGGGCGGGGGGGGGGAAATAAAGGCGGAAAAAAAAGGCGAAAAAAAAAAAAAAAAAAAAAACAACAATTTAATTTGCAATTGTATCGGACACCATGATTAATCGAAAGATTTCGCGCGACGGCCCGACACGATAACGATATTCGGGGGAGCCGCGCGCGTGTGTGTGTGTGTGTGTGTGTGTGTGTACGGAAATTTGAATATTGTCGCAATGCCGACGGGTGACGGAGTCATTTTCTCGCGGGCGGGCGGCGTCAATCGAACCGCGGCACGTTCCGTCGAATTCCGGTGGTTTTCTTCAGGGGGTTTTTCTCCTTCTTCTTGTTCTTGTTCATCTGCTACGGTAGTCCGATCCGGGCGATTGTTATTTACCGACGTCCGCCGTAACGCGCACGCGCGCGGACGTACGGACGAGGAATAACGATGAACGTGCGTGCGAAAAATGAACCGCGACCGGAAGGGAAACTGGAGCGCACGCGACTCGCGGTCGCGCACAGGTACCGTATGATTCGAATAATAATATGCGCGCGCGAACGCGTTTCCGCACGACGACCGCCGGGACGACGACGACGATTCGTCGCACGTACGTAGGTAATTTTTTTTGTATGCACATCCGCCCGCGCCGGTCGCCCCGACCCGTCGGTCGCGTGCGAAAATTCCGGGGCGTTTTCGATTTCGAAAAAAAAAAACACAAAAAACCGGAAACGCGGCACCTCCCGTAACCGTGGAACGTCGTACGAGTCGCACTGCGCGCGACTACAACGGCGTCTCCGTTGCATCGCCGGGGGGAATCCGACGCGGACCGCGAGAAGTTCAATTTGAATTTCGGAGACCGCGACGGGCGGCCACGGGTTTTTCGAGCCCGGCCTGGCCATAACGGCCGATACCGGAAGTCGAGCCGTGTAGCGAGTTCCCCGAGGAGAGCGTATTTTATTATCGTAACCGGCCTCCGGAACGTGAAGTTTCCGGGAGGCGAATTTTTTTTTTTTTTTCCCCTTTGCCCGCGACTTTCGCCGCAGTGAACAGGGATTTCGAATGCAAACGGCGCGTCCGTGCACCGACGAAAACGCGCGTCTACCAGAGCGCACGCGCGCGAATACTTTATAAACATCCGGGGAGACGTGCGGACTGCCGCGTTCGGTTCGCACAACCCGCGCGTCGCTATGATCCTTTTTTAACAGCCATAACCGGCCGGCCACGTTTCGTCGACAAATATTTTCCCGCCGATAGTCTACGAATTTTTCCGCGGCCGTCGGTGCGTGTTAACGGACCCGAGCGTCCTCGTTTCACGGTTGAACGCACGGTTTCGAATCGATATTGGAGATTTCAAATCTTTTATTTCCAAGAAACCGTACCTCTAACGCGCGAAATCAATATGAAAGGTGCAATACCTATAAGTAGGTAACAAGACAGATTTAATTGAAACGGTAGTTCTTGACGGCCGTAACGGAAGCACGATAAATCGAACGTCTGCGCTTACAACCGCCAACTCAGGTCGGGTAATTCGTATCGTAAAATAATAATGTAAAAACAAAATTATTACAATGGTTAATACTCGTAAATAAATAAAGTTAATGAATGTATAAATAAAACATTGTACCTACACGCGTTTTTTTTTTTTTTTTTATATATATATTCACTTACTTTATTTAATTTGTAAACGAATGAACTCCGTCAAAGGATATGTTTGGCGAACGGGTAGGACATTTTGTGTAGTTTAGTTGAGAAATAAACTGTTTTGACATCAAACGGATCGCAATAGTCTGCGTACTCCTGTCGATTCACACACAAATCGCTTTTAACGCGTCATTACGTTGCTGTTGACTTGATGTTAGAGAATGATTTCGGGTGTAACCAGTTAAAATATTTTATTAGATTTTCGTTCGGAACACATCGTTTTTCAATTTTATTTAGTATTGTAACCACCACGAACGTTCATGGTGTATTTTACGGTTTTTAACTTGGCTTTATTTACATAGGAGGTGAAAATAATTTTATCTCCATTTTACTTGTAAACTGTTGACTCGGTTTATTTATAATTTGTTACGTTATTTGAATTAAAAACTCATTTTCGATAAACTGCATTCGCGAATTCAAACGTTTAGTATAGCAAGTATTTTATTGTCTTGGCCGATTTAAACTCAATTCCCACATAGATATAGTAATTTATTTCCCGGCAAAACCGAACGAATTCTCCGTGCCCAAATCGCCCCCTACCCGTTTTACGTTTATGTGTTTTTTTTTTTTTTCGGGGTGGAGGAGTTAAATTTTCTATTTCCGGACTATGCGACAAGCCGCGCGTATTCTATCGAATAAATTAACGGAACGTTTCGTTCGGAACGACAATTTGCCCGGCCTCTGAAACAATCGCAAGGCCGGGGATCGATATACGCGCGCCTCGGCTTATCCATACACTCGGCACTCTTTAAACGGCGTAACGTAATATTAAGACCCGAAAAGACGGGCGGCGGCGCGAGATTGCGCGCGGGGCCGACCGAGAGGCGCGAAGAGGAAAAAAAAAATTCGCCGTCAGAACTTCTCGCCGCCGTCGCCGCCGCCGCCGCCGCTGTCGTCGTCGTCGTGCCTCGACGGGCTTTTGTCGTTCGGAAAGTTTTCTGATTGATGATTTCGCCGACGACGGCTACGCCCGGACGGATGATCGTTTTCGCGCGGGGGTTCTTCGGCGCGCGTTCGTCCCGGGCCCCCGCCACCCCCCCCCCCCCCGTCCCGCACCGGCCGCCGTGTCAATTTGGCCGTTAACCGGCCCAAAACCGCGTCGCGGCGTATCGCCGGGATGCCGCGGTAACGTTTCACACCGATTGGAAATCGCGGCGGACCGGTGAGCACCGCGGCGTTGCCGTCACGCTATTTAACGTCCGCAGTGCAACGCGTGGACGCGGAGCGGTTTTTATGTGTACAAGCACGCGTATAAAAGCGCGGTAAAAGTTGGCCGTCGCGATTGAAGCGTCGCGCGAAAACTTTTCCGACGTAGGGGCGGGCGATGGAGAAACGAACGAAAAAAAAAAATAAACACACACACACACACACACACACACACACATTATATATATATGATATAAATTATATATAAAATATAAATTATGCGGGCAAAAGAAAATAATACCGCGGCGAAGATTATTCGACAAAGTTCAGTGTCGTACGCACGCACGCGCACCCGTACAGCATGACACGGTTATGCGTATACAGGGTGATTTTTTACGTTTCGTCGCGAACCGGCAGCAATTGTCTCGGGGCATTCGGACTGAATTTGATTTTGGTTTAATCTAATCATTGTGACGTAATCGTTTAGGCTATATTCTAAAACCATTTTTCAGTTTTTCGCCGCCACTGCAAATAACTTTATGGTTTTCAAACGGAAACCCCTCTCCCACTCGTTCGCGTTAGGTAAATAGTGGTTGGTAAATTTCCTATCTACGCCTCCGGTCTTTATTTATTTAAAATTCTAGTTTTGAAGTGTACAATGTACAAATTGTTTACAAATGGATTATTACTAGAAGTTACTCTACACCGAAGTCGAACAGTGTCGTAGAGTATGAGTACTTATTTTATTTAAATTCAAAGTTAGTAACGATAATGGCAAGAAGAAATAAAACTTACGTGATTAAAAATGATTGGATATAAATAAGGAATTGGTGAGTGTTGTATGCTACTAAATTCAGAAATAATTACCACTGTACATTAGAAGATTATCGTAAAACCAATTTTCAAGTTTATATTTAAAGAGTGAATAATTTAAACGAATAAGTAATTATTTTGGAATAACATTTAATGACCTCAAAACAACTTGTAGATGAGACGTTGAAGCTTTGTAGGTGCTAACGAATGGTATTACAAGATTATTTTTCTAAAATTATATTTTTGATTTTTAGAATTAAATAAATTATTTTTGTAAATAAAGGATATTGTTTGTTTTTTTTTGAATAAATAGTTAATGTCAAGTACTCGTAACATTTTAAATAATTCGCAATAAGGGAATGTTTTCGGTTTATTTTAGACGGTTTGTATTATTTTCTTTTGGCTAGTTGAAATTTTATCTTTTAGAGAGTTATTACAACACTCCCCCCCCAAGTTATTATGCCATATCGGATTAACGATTAAGCCGTTGCATAATATGTTATTCTAATAAAGTTTTTGTTTAATACTTTTTTGTTTGCTATAGTAAAAATGTATGCCAATTGTCTTAG
The DNA here is from genome assembly GCA_902439185.1 of Cinara cedri. Lineage (NCBI taxonomy): Eukaryota > Metazoa > Arthropoda > Insecta > Hemiptera > Aphididae > Cinara > Cinara cedri. Next base: position 481,829 of record CABPRJ010000976.1, on the reverse strand, counting down.
TTTGATTAATAAGTTTTCGATATGAGTGTTTCATGTTAAATTTTTTGATCAATTTTAATGGCGATATATTTAGAGAAAGCTTGTTTATATAATTTACGGCAGGTGCAGGTTATGGAGTTGCAATTTAATTGATTGTGTACAGTAATCTATTTTGTTTTGGGGTGTAGTTTTTAAATCATTGCTGAAAGTAACAAATTTGGATTTATCATAATTTATTTTTGATTTATTAGCCGAAAACCACTTATCTATTGTTAACATGTCAACTTCAGATTTATTCCAAACCGTATCCCAGGTAGAATCCGAGACTATGGTGGCCGTGTCGTCAGTATATGAATACGTTTTACCAATGATATTAAGGTTGCCTAAAGCAGCTACGTACATCATGTATAAAATTGGCGACAGAACTGTACTTTGAGGGACTCCATTATTAATTTGGCCTATTTCGCTTACTATTTAGTAAAATAGAGCGAGATACACTATCGAATGCTTTAATGAGGTATACGAATATGACAGTTGAGTTTTTACGTTTGTCTAAGTTATTATAGATTTCGTCCGTGAAATGTGCCAAGACATGTTCAGTACCTAAACCATTTCTAAAACCGAATTCAGAGGCAGGTAGTAAGTCATTTTCCTCTAATTAGTTTAGTAGTCTTGTTTTAATTACTTTTTCAAATATATTAGAAAATACATTCAGTAAACTAATTGGTCTGTAATTAGTAAAATTCGTTCTAAGCCAATTTCCTTAATACAACGGCGTTACTAATGCAGTTTTGGATGAATCCGGAATAAGCTATTCTATTATAATTTGATTAAAGATTATTTCTAGTATACTAGACACAAAGTCTTAACATTTTTTAATAACATTAATTGATGTGCCAACTATACCTGACGCTGTGTCATTTTTCATATTAGAAATTATTCTGCATATTTCTGATTTAGTTGTTTTCCATGAAAATAGCGAGTGTGGCGGATTATTGACAATAACATTGTTACAATTAAACGGCATACTTTCATTGGGATAATCCATTTTTAAAAAAATAGTGATTAAATTCGTTGGCAAAAAAAAAAAATGAATCTGTATTAGAGTTATAAGTGTTATTATTTATTTTTAAACTGAGAATTGATAGATGTGATGTATTTTGTGTAGTCGCTTGTTTAATGGCGGACCAGATTTTTTTTTGTATTATTTGTGTTCATTTGTATTTTTTCACCAAAGTAAGTATGTTTTGTTTTCGCAATAATCTCGGTTAATTTATTGTTGTAATTTTTTTACTTATTTTTCAATATAATATTAAACGGTTCGTGTCTGGATAATTTGTGCAACTTATCTTTTTTTTTTTTTTTAATAGTTTTTATCATACCTGGTTGTATCCATATATATATATGGATTGTCATTAATTTTTTGTTTGAGCAGATTTGTAACAGTAGATTGTTGTAATAGATTTTGTAGTGGAGTTGCGAAAATATTCATATTAGGATTTGCATTATTACCATCAGTTATAATGTCAGCTCATGTTGTATGCTTAATCAAATAATTCAACTTAATATAATTAATTCTATTGCAAGTAATTGTTTCCGTGCTTATATTGTTGCTATAAGTGTTTGAATGATTGTTTGTTAACTGCACATTTACAGGGCGACGGTCTAAACTTCAGACTGTTCTAACTCATTAACGGTAAACCTGATATTAGAAGCGTTTCGCATATCGAAATCCGTGTTCGAGAATGGGGGGGGGTTTCCATTTGAAAATTATTACTTGAATACTTATTCGAGGTGTTTGGGGTAGGGATGAACAGCTAAAAACGGTTTCGAAACAAATCGTTAACGGTTGAAAAAAACAGAAATCGAATTCGGTTCGAAAATTGCCGAGATAATTGCCGGTTCGTGATAAAAAAAAAAACATAAAAAACATCGCACTTTATATACGACGATACGCCGTAAGCCGGCCGGCAGGCAGGTGGGCGCGGGGGAATTGTCGATATCTTATCGTTATTTGTGTGTACGCGCGCGCGAAGACAAACACCGTCAGTGACGCCGTACGCCCGCGTCGGGCCGCACGAAGTCGGTCGGCTCCGTATGTTATCGTCGTCGTTGTCGTTGTTGTTATCGCGCGCGCACGCGTAAAGTCGGGCCGCGACATCGCGGGCGTCCCGACCCGGACCCGCGCGCGCGCGCGCCGTTTCCCGGGCCGTCTGGCCGGAGCGTAAAGCCGATCATCGGGCCGTCGTGCCCGCCGGTCCGTATCGCGCGCGTGTCCGCAGTCCGCGGGTGATCGAACGGCGGCGCGCGAACGCGGAGACCCGGGCAATTGGCGACGGCGTCGATTTATGAAATCGACGCGCGGAAATAAAACGCCATTATGCCGGACCGTTCGTCCGAATCATTTGCGCGCGAAACCGCGTCGCGTTATTGTCGTAAACGCAGCACGGAGCGGGCCCCCTCCCCCCTTCCCCCCGTTCGACGATCGAAGCCGGGCGATCGGCCGGGCACAATCGCGTAAACGTACTCGGCCGTAACGGCCGAATACGATAAGTAACCGTCCGACACGGGCGCGGGTAAGGACCAAGGGCGCCCGAAGGCGCGAATTCAGCATGGGCAGTCTTAATTTTTATTGACGATCGAACGCTTTCTTGTTTTTTTTTTTTTTTTTCAATGTATTCCGTGCGTTTTCGTGAAATTCGTTAACGGATATTATAGTACGATATTAAAATGTACGCTAATCACAGTGACTATATAATCGAAACACGAATCGCAATTTTATTTCATTTTTCCCGAATCCGTCAACAAACATTGACAGACATCAATAATACACCTTGCGGGTACTAACAATGAATTTCGGGAGTTACGCATTGCTGCTATACAAACATGGCAATGAACAAATTATAGAATTTTTAACACCGATCGAAAACTCGTATTTCATTGTCCCGGGAAGTTTGAGAAAATAGCGACAGTCGTCTATAGTAGGCTGACGTGATAGCATTACGTTGACGAGGCAAATGAAAATCGTATTTTTCTATCAGATTTACAATCCATAGTAGCGCGCTAGAGGCGACAGTACGGAAACACAATTAAAAAAAAAAAAAAAAAATTACGTTAACGGTTATTAACGAATTATAAAACTCGCGAATTTCGTTTCTAATCGTCCAATAACAATACACCTATATATTATCATCAGGGGGGTCGTTCCGAAAACGTGATAATGGCGGTGAAACCGAACGAGAAGAAATTAAGTTGCCGAGTCGCCAATTCGGTGGTAATTTGATTTTAAATTTCGAAAAACTAATAACTTCTTATAGTATTGTTTTGTTTTTCGGTATTTTATTTTACGTGATACGCCTCGCGCGTTATATAATTTTATCTCCAAACGTATTACTAACCAAAGAACGAAAAAAAGAAATTGGGTAAAATTTCATTTTTTTTTTTTTTTTTTTTTTATTTTGAAATCGGTAAATTCGATACTTGGAAACGGCGATCTTAATTAATCTCACACCTCCGTCGATTTACGTTAACGCCCATGCGCCAGTTTACGTTTGATGAGGGGCATAATGTTTCACTAGTGATTATTAACCCACCCCCCCCCCCCGATATTTATTTTCGAGCAAATTTCACCGATTGAATTGTACACTCCCCTCCGTGGCGGTTAAATATCGGTGGGCGCACGTAAATATTGCGGGGGTCGATTTTCGCTATTACGCCGGCTCAATATCCGTTGTGAAAAACGATAAGGGATACGCTAAATTTTCTTTTTAGAAAATAATAGATAATCCGTCTACACCGCGATTCGATCGCTGCACAATATAATATAATTATACCGAACTACTTCTTCTCAGACATTCCGCGAGACCCCGGCAAACGGGAAGTTTCTGATTAGATCGCCTGTAGATAGGCCGCGTACCGTTATTTGATTTGACGGGGCGAACAAATTATTATATTAACCGACAATCCCGAGGAGTAATAATAGTAATACGTGGCGCGCCGTGAAATTTATGAATCCGCGTTGTCCCAGGCAAAAAAAAAAAAAAAAAAAATGGACTTCTATAATAAAAACTATAAAAAATACGCAAAAGTTTATACCTGCCTACCTGCCTGTCTACCGACCTAACCTACACTTACTCGAAATAAATAAGTAAAAATATTGTTAAAGTTTAACATGTTAAATTTTCTTCGAGGTCCCCGAGGTAAAATTGAAAACTTTACGAGTCCGCCGTCAAAAATATTTATGCATATACAAAAAAAAAAAAAAAAAAAAAAAAATCGAAACGAAATATACTATTATCTATCTATTACATAGGCACATTTATATTTTCACACATATTTTTTTTTTTTTTTTTTACGTAGATAATAAAATATAATTTAATTTTAAATGAATATAATTTTACTATACGAATCGTTAGAATACATGTTATTATACTATTGCAGTGCGACTCGAAAACGATAAATATCTTATGAGACGCTCGACATTGATACTTTCGTAGGCGCTTAAGGTATTTTTCGCCCCGCCTGAATGACACTGCGAGATAATATTTTATAAGCGCGGCAAGTCATTAAATTCGGAATATGTACGCGTAATGTTTTGGACGGAAACCCGTAAAAACCGTATACGCATTAAAACACGAACGGCGCCCATAGGGCAGTACTACGCAAGACTTCCTCGCGTTTTATTATGTATCATAAAAAACTGCAATTTGTGATCTATTGTAGTTATAAAGCGTACGAATAAACGTAAAAACGCTTGATAGAAATTGATGTTGCTTCCCCCCCCCTACACTCTTGAAATTTTACTTGTGGACTCCACCGAGTCTATCGGAGATAATAGGTATACGCGTTACCGTGGCAATGGTTATGACGTGCGGTTATCAATATGGAAAGTGTGAAAAGACCGTAAACACCGTGGCGATAGTGTCCGGCGAACGTTATCCTTGGGGGGGAAAAAAAAAAAAAGGAAAAAGATGACGTACACTAGGATAACGGAGACAAAAACTACAACCGTGTATGCGTGATGATTGCGCGATATTTCTCCTTATCGGTCCGCATTTCAGGGAGAACCGGCTAATTTGGAACCGAACGATTTAATTGTACCGTTAAAAACATATTTTTAAACGATAATAACGTTCTATGGTGCGAGTATACTTACAATCGCTCACGGTTTGACTGTTGTCATTTATATATGTATAGGTAAGAGCGTCATTCGAACGAGGTTTTCAGCAAACGAGACAAACATCCAAGTGCTTGAAATCGGTGGCGCGCACAGCGGGCAGGTTAGGGGGTCTCGTAACCCCATCCGGAATGTCTTCCTTCATTACATTTTTTCAAATCGAGTTCCACGTTCAACGACATTATATTGTACGCCACAGAATAAAATAACATTTGATTCCATCGTAACTAATTTACACAATAATAATAGTGTACTGATAACGTGTGCTATCCTCTCTCTCTCTCTCTCTCTCTCTCTCTGGGAAATTATCGTAAACAAAAACCCAATCCGGGATAAAAAAATCCTACGCGCGCTGCCGCTTGAAATATAGAACATAAGAATTTCGTAGCGACTTTGAATCGCGTGATACCGTACGTGATTGTATTGTTTCGGATCCGACAGCGATTTTTAACGCATACGCAACGGCGCCACGCCAATCGCGCGCTAACGTAATTACGCATTTTACCGTCCTACGAGTACCTAACTGGCGTATAATATACGCTTTGTTTAACGATTTTCTAAAGTCCTGTTGGTTTATTATTTTTTTTCTCTTTGACGGGTCGAGCGCGCCGTAAAGATTCGAAATCGAATTTACAATTATAATGGTCCATTAATATTGTATGCCGGATCAAACGCGCCCCGCAATTATTATCTCCTAACGCGCGATTGTAGCGATTGTAGTATACAATGGTAAATTATTATAATGCGTGTACGCGTAGTACGCTCGTATCCGCCGTTTCCAAATCCAGTTTATCTGTGTCGGTGTTTTTTTTTTTTTTTTTTTTTCCCCATTTCCATATTGTCAATTTTATCACATTACAAAATCTGATGAAAAAAAAAACCATCATTTTCTCAACGTTCGTTTGGGTTTGTCGGGCGTAGTGTAAGTATTAAGTACCCACTATACTATTATACGACGACATCACGTTTTATAAATACCTACTATAATATTATTGTACACGCTATTGTATACCTACTGCTCGTACGCAGGGCGCAGAGAGTTTAATAATTTTTTTTTTTAATGTACATACTATATTATAATATTACGTAAAGCGTATAGTCTCGTTGATAAAAGTGTTATTATTTATACGAGTAGGTAACTCTCTCTCTCTCTCTCTATATATATATATATATAAGTAGAAAAAGAAGAAAAAAAAAATAAACGTAAATTTACCCCGCTATAAAATATATTATTTTCATGCAAATACGGCGGCGGCGGGGAGAAAAAAAATTAAACCATTAGGTCTAACGAATGATAAATGTTCGAAAATGCGTCTTCTTCTCGAAACGCGAACACAAACCATTGTGCACACATATATGTATAATATGTTGTGTGTGTGGTGTTGTATATATATAATATGTACGGTATCTAAACACATAAAATATAAACGCACATTCGTTTGTCGTGTGGAGTGTATGTGTGTGTGTGTGTGTGTGTGTGTGTGTGTGTGTGTGTGTGTGTGAGAGAAAGGGAGATAGAGAAGGACAAAGTGAGATAGATATCGAGACGGACAGAAATTCAAATGATAATACGACTAGAGCTGGGAATGTGCAACAACCTACAGTTCCCTAACTCGAAAAGCATCTTAATAAAACACGTCCTAGGATAATCGGTACGGGTGCAGCCACTGTTATAGATAACTAAATGTATACCTGTAAGCAACAATAAACTATTTCTTATGAAAAAACGACTCTGAGCGGAGTTGAGTTGATATTGATGTTTTTTCAACAATATATATATATGTATGTCATTTTATAGTAAACTAATTAAATATGCTTTATATATTTTCTTTAATAATATGTGTTTAATGTCGTACCGATTTGCCAGGTTTTCCCGGTTTTTCACAATTGCTGAGAAAACTCTTGGGAAAATCGAAAAACGACTTTCTCAAAGTACCTCCCCACGCCGATTTACTTTCAGAAAACGAGCTACACGGAAAAATCCGTGCAAGTCTTCTGGTGGGAAAAGTTGCACACAAATAAAAAAAAATAAACATCTTTGTAAAACCATAAGCTTTTTCGCTGCACTTAGAATCTAAAATGTATTTTTTTTTGCCCGAAAAATTACCAAAAAATAAAATAAAGAGCGAAATAAAATTGAAAATTGTATTGTACGATGTGTTTGAACCAACGATACGAGCACCGCACAGCTATTGAAAACCCAATGTCATAAGCGCATCGAAATACCAGAACTCAATTAAACGCAAACGCTAGAACAACGCGTGTTTGTGCGACACAAAGCACGACCTCCGGCTGTCCGCGGAAGCGAATCTTTCGTCGGCGGACGACGGCCCGCCGCGTCGCGTACGCGTTTTCCCGGTAAACACGCAACAGCGCGGACCCGCGCAGAGGAACGGCCGGCGCGCCGGAAACGCGACGGTGGGAGACGTGCGTCGGGCCGGTCAGCGCGCGCCGTGTCCCGCCGGTCCCGGCGGAAAAAACCGTGCGGTTTTCGCGGTGTTCGCCGCTCGTGCGGCCCGTCGCACTTTCGTCCCTTTTAAACGGTGGTGGGGGGGGAGGGGAAGATAAAAAAAGGCCTTTGCTCGCGGGCCGCCGTGACGGATCGTCACGTTACGTCCGATTAAAACAATAACGTTATACGTGTTAAGCGCGCGCGCGCGCGGTCGTCCGCGGTACGGTTTCGCGTAATAGTATCGCGAGACTATTATTATTATTATTATTATTGTTGTTGTTGCACAGTACACCTGCGGGCATATCACGCAGGCCGCCGGGGGCGCGCGGGGCGTCGGCCGCGAGTCGGGGAAGTACATTGCACGCGTCCGCCTGTGTACACGTACGGTGCGCGCGTACGCGGGGAGAGCGTGGCGGCGGGCGAGAGTGTAATACGGAGGAGACGCGAGTTAAGTCGTTCGAAACTCCCCCTCCGCCGGCGGATCCGTTTTCTGACGGTTCGGCCAAAGTGTCGCGCCAGAGTATACCGCCACCGCCGTCGCCCCCTCCCCCCCCCCCTCACTCACGGCCCTCGCCGCCCGCAGTCTCGCCGCCGTGCACGCGCGTACGCCGCGGATTAACCGGGGACATAATAATATCGTAATGAGCGTAGTCGTACGTAACGCGCACCGGGCGCCGAGGCCCGCGGCGACAAGGGACGCGCGATCATTTACGAAACTCGTTTTTCCCGGCCGGACGGTTTGTAACGACGCCCCGTCGGAACGCGACGCGCGTGCCCGTGCCGTGCGCGACGCCGCGGCGGGCCCGCGGTGTTTAGGGACCGCCGGAACACGGCCCCGGCACGTTGTTTTTCTGCGGACGGACGGGCGGATAAGGACACACGCGGCGACCGTTGTTCCGCTCGTTGGGCAACGTATGGACGGGGTCGACTGCGTTCAGAAACGGGCGGTACACCGAATGTCTGTCTCCGGGCGGTGAATGCGTTTACGCGGCACCGAATATCGATACGGGCCCGCGGGGGGAGGGGGGGGGGTGGTGAAAGCGGACATTGACCCCGCTCCCTAGACCCTTTGTTTGCCCCGCACCCCTTTAGAATTTTTAACGGAAGACGGTCACATTCTAATAAATCGTTACATATTGGAAAAAAAAAACAATGTAGGAGTGAAGTCATAATATTGTTTATTTCTTACGCCCCATCCATAACTTGGTATGTCCCCCCTACCATTAAGAATTTATTCGGGCCCGTGACGATGACACCCGTAACAAAAAATCTTATTACGATCTACGATCCGTTATCTATGTGAAAAAAAAAAACGTCTTAAAATACGACATGAAACTACGAAAACGGTTTTATTTTATTCGAAAACGTTTAGAGTTTTATATTAAAATACCTATTGGACAATTATTATGTATGTATTATCGAGTGAACAAAAAAACACACGAGATTTATCATATGAAAAAAAATAAAAAAATGAAAAAGCTCTGAATTATAATAATAATAAACACGTTTTCCTTGAAATCTTAAATTTATGAAAAACCGCTTACTCTCGTATAACGTACGCGTATACAAATTACAGAATGAATTACGTAGTTAAAAATGTCCGAAAATGTAAAATTAAATTTACATAATGTTCTAAATCTATACGCCGCGAAACGGGTTTTTATTGTTGAGATAGCATATATCGCCGCATATAGGATTACAAGTTGGATGGGGGAGGGGGGTGAATGCAAATGCCTTCGACGCATCATTGCTAATCAATAACGACACGAGCGAGTCGCGTAAAAACATCTAGAAAATTATATTCGTTGCGGTAACAACACGCGTTCACGTTATACGCGTATAACCGTTGCGCTGTAACGAATTCAAACAGAAAACAATTCTCTAAATTACATTGTCTTTCGATAATATGGCACGCACTTTAAAACAGGATAGACACGTTCGAAATAAACACCGTTTGAAAGAACGTCCTATTCGCGGGAATATTCACATCGAGACGGGCAGACATTCAAATGGTAATCCGATTAGGGCTGGGAATGCGCAATAACGCATTCGGATTCTAACGTTTAAATTGTCTTATAGAAAGACATCCTAGGATAATGTGAACGGGTGCAGCTACTGTTACAGGCGATTTAACGTGTACCTGTAAGCAACGATGAGCCGTTGCTTACGGAACAAACGATTCTGAGCGGAGCTCAGTTGATAGTGATGGTTCGTCAACAATGCAGATGTCGTTTTATAGTAAAATAATTAAATTGGCTCCCGTATATTTTCCATCATAACATTCGTTTAGTAGTGTCGTACCGATTTCCCCGGTTTTCCCATATTTTTTCCGGTTTTTTTTTCAATACGTCGAGAAAACTCAGGGAGTAGTACCGATGATAAACGACGTTCCCCGGTCGGACGTCCTTTTAGAAAAATCGCCATTTTCAAAAGCCGGAGCGAACCTGCCGGCGGAACAGTCGTCCGCCGACAAAAAAAGAAAAAAAACACAATAAACGTTTTTCGTAAAACCGTAAGCTCCGCTCGGAACCCGAACGCCGTCTTCGCGCGGCGCGCAATTTTTCCCGGTCGCGCAAACGGATCTCAATGTCGTGGCGGCGGCGGAACGGTGGCATGCGAACCGCCCGCCCGTAACGCGTTTCCGCCGTCGCAAACGTTAAGTGCCGCGCGACACGACTTACGCCCGGACCCCGGTGTACGCGGCACGGTTGAAACCGTCGCGCTCCGCGACCACCGCGAACGGTTCCCGAAACGCGACCGCACGGTCCTTCGGCCGCGAACAGTCCCGCGGCGCGTCCGTCCGCGGTCGGACCGCGACGCGCGGGCACCGCAATGCGCGTCCTCCCGACGCGTGACGCGGACGACCGCCGTACCGGGGACTCGGGTCTCGTCGGCCGGGCGAACAACAACGGGCGCGTGACAACGACGACAACATCGTAACGGGCGTGGGTAACGAAAGCGGCGGAGAAGAAGAAGAAGAAGAAGAAAAAGGGAGAGAGAGAGAGAGAGGGAGAGAGAGAGAGAAGAAAAAAACCGGCGTTAATATCGTTATTAATTTACGATCGGCTGATTATACGGGTACGCGCCGCCGCCGCCGCCGCCGGTCGTACGTATGTACGCGTGTAAAAAAATAATAAATAAAAACCCCCCCCGAAAAAATTTACTACGCTCCGGCGTAAATTATTACGGTGTAATATACGAGTTCCAGCCGGCCGCGTTATGTTAATGTATCACGATAATGGTCCGAGCGGCAAACGTACGGGAGGCCGCGATACCCGCCGGTCGCGCGGGTGTCGTCTCCGTCTCGCGAACGTCGTACGCGACCCGGCGCAATATGCGTTCGGTTAAAACGAAAAAACGAAAAATAGAAAAAATAAACGAAAAACCGGTTAACATCGCCAATAAACCCCGAAACCGTTCTCGGATCATGAACTGATAAACGGTTTTTTATTTCGGTACCCGCTCGCCCCCCCCGGAATTAACGGCGCGGCGATACGTCACTCACCGACTTACTTTCTCGGAGACGGCGGCTGACTGTATCGAAATTACACGAATGCGGACAAAACAGTACGACGCGTCCGGCGGTGACGCCGGCGGCAAACGGGTCAAAGCCGACACAATATTCATAGGTTTCAGGAGAGTCGAAAAAAAAAAACGTATTCGCGATTTTTGAACGTTTTTCGGGTCGACATCGACTTGTTTACGGTCGGAACGGGGATTTTCCATTGAACGCTCCTTTCTTCATAATATGAACGCGCGCAAATAGTTTTTACTGTCGTCCGGGCCCTACATACGAGCCGAGGAGACGAAATACAAATTGTCGTTCGTACCCCGAACTCGAAACTCGAACGGCTCGTTAAATGACGGACGCTGCCGGTTTTCGCGCTCGCGCGCCGGACGAAACAACGCGTGTTTCACGGTCCGACCGTAGAGCCGCGTCGCTCGGACACTTCGGCCGCGTAAACGCGAGTCGACATTATATCCCTACGCGTTCCCTCTCAAATCGACAGCAGTCACGGCCGGTCGTGGCCTCAAGTAGCCTAAAGGTCGGTGTCGCTATGCTTAATCAACGGCAGCGGTAATGGCTCTCGCGCACGCCGAAATACGCTGTCGGCCGTATTTACCCTAGTAAGATGACCGCGTCGTTTATTCCGCGTTGGCGCCTGCACTGATAAGAACCGTCTATTTTTTTAGTGATATAATCCGGTTTTTTTTTTTTTTACCGTCCGGTTTCGATAAGGACAACGTTGTGTCGTCGGACTCGACGTCAGAGCGGATTTGCCAAATCATAATACTGCCAAAGACATGGACATTATCCGCGCAAAGTCGACGCTATTTTATCCCCTCGGTATTTTAATTTTCAAGCGAGATACGTGTACACGAAATATTACAATTTATAAGTACAAAAAAAAAAAAAAAAATTAATAATAATAATAATAAACAAACAAAAAATAGCACCAACTTTGCACAGATAACGTTCGGGTGTAGAAAACCGGGCGTATTATCGCGCACCGAATTATAATTTATAGTCCGTATTCGATTTTTTGGTTTTCCATTGTTTATGAACAACAGAAGGTTATTAACGCACTATTATACTTTTTTGTTGTTGCCACCCTTATATTATAATACTATTATCGTTTGCATATTTTATAAATTTCTAATAAATCATTGAATTGTTTGACCATTTTAGTCCCAAGTAAAATATTTATTAACAATATTAATACGAATAAAATACACGTGCGGACGAGTAGAATTTTTTTAAAATAACGTTTTTTTATTATACAACGGCAAAACAATCAATGAAAAATTATTTTAATATTTTGTGTAAATGATTGTCATTTATTAAAAAAAAAAAAATGATACTTTTAGATTCGTAGCAAAGCGAATTATCTATTGGTTTTCCTATGACCTTGCTTCGAAGTATCAAGTGTAGTAATTTTCCTTAAAGGAAATTTTCTCTAGCTGGTGCATTAAGAAGGTTATTTTTTGAGTATCCAAAAGCTATTTTCAAAATAAATAAGAAAAGCCTTTTTTTTTTTTTAAATTTATTTGGCTTAATTTGTAATATTTCTCGAAAACCGTATAAAATAATATTTGAATACAACAATAACAATAATACAACAATTCCATTCTAGTGACGGGGAACTCTGCTTTTCACAATTGTTAATAATTATTATTAATTTTTTTTTTTTTTATTTTTAAACATACAACGTTCGGAATTTGACAAAAATTCATCGGCGTGTGCATTATCATGACGTATACTGTTTCTCGGTTTTTCGTATTAAATTTGCGTTTAGTTCCGTGAAAATACCACCGTTACGTGTATTAATACCGCAAAACACACAATATTGTGTTAAAAAAACAAAAAAAAAAAAAAAACGCGCAGTAGCGTATTTTCTCGGTCCGCCAAAATATCGTTAATTACACCAACGCCCGCCGCCCGGTGTAGAAAACCAGCTCGCGGAATCATTCCCTCCCCCCCCCCACCCCGGGCGATCAACTCCCGCAGCTATAATACGCGCGTCGCGCTCTGGTTTATTTTAATTTATTAAAACAATATCGTCGCGTGTGCCGGGCGCGCGCGGACGGGCCGTAATAATATTTATTTTTTTTTTTTTGACGAAATCGAAGTTTATTAAAAAAAAAAAAAAAAAAAAAAAAAAAAACGGGACGTCGTCGTAAATTCGTTACGCGGCGGACGGCCGCGACGGCGTTTCGGACGCTCGGCCGGCGCGTGTCGTTCGCGCCTCATAAAACCCCCGTAATCGACCGCCGTGTTTAACATACACGGTGCGCGCGCGTGTGTACACATTGAAATACGGCGGTCGTATAACACCGCCTCCCCCGCGTTGCCGTGGGCACGCGTATACACGGTGACACAATGTTTGCGATGCCGCCGGTGCACGTCGAAAACCCCCGGGCCAATGTAAGGCCCCCGGGGGTTCACGGCGGCGGACGCACAACGTCGACGGGGAACGCGCGTGTGTAAGGAACTCCGGATAGCCGGAATCGGTAACGGACAAATGGAAAACGCGCGCAGCGTCCGGCGCGGAAACGGCCCGGAAAGCCGAATAGAGAACGACTCGATTGCCGATCGAAAATGTCGCCAGCTGTTAAGGCGGCAAAGGCGAAAGACGGTGAATTTAACGGAAAAAAAAAAACCATCGAGTTATCACGGCCGAAATTCGATAATCACGAGTATAATCTCGTATAGCCGCTGTAACCCGAGCAATTGATTACGAATAATACGTCTATACGATTGTGTGTTTATTTTCTTTAGAATATTGCCGCGACATCTTATTCGAAAACGCAGAACACCTTCGCGTCGTTCATTTCTCAGTGTTGTTTTCCAACATTGAGAAATAAGTACCGAACTCCGGCCGTTCCTTGGACAACTGTTTGATCAACAGTTCTTCGCCCGACATGTAATATACACTTTCCGCAATGCAATACATTAAGGTTTTCTCTTCTTGGGATTCTCTGGTCGACAATACGTTTGACCAGGCATAGACAATGACCGTTCCGCTCACATTAGACACACACAAATATTTCCCATCCAATGTGAATTCCATATTGGAGAATTTGTCACCGGAATGCTGTATCTTATGGACCGACACAAGTGCGTTTTTCAATATTAAACGTACATCCCAAATATGGATTGAGTTGTCTGTAAATTGATTGTATAAAATAACAGCGTGAACGACGTCAATATTAGCTTAAAACTATGATTACAAATTAGTTTATTGGAATATTTAAACAATCGTATCGGCCGAAACCCGGGGGAAAAAAAAAACAACAGCTACAATTTAAAATAGCTACGCATTCGCCTAAAGCACAACGGATGTTTTCGAAAACTTATAACACATTTTGAAAATACTATTGTAAGCGTCCGTTGAAAATTGTCAGTTTTTATATTGAATTGCAACGAAAACCAATAACCAAGTAGAAATATTTGATATTTTATTATTTTAAACATAATACATTTTACAATTGCAATGCGTGTCTTACCTATAATAGATGCTATGACTGTAGGGTTAGTTCGACTCCAAATGGCTTTTTCTATTTGTTTTCTAGCGTATAATGTTATTACCGGGTCAATTGATACACTACCAAACCATACTTTTATGCAACAATCACAACCAGTGGTTAAATACACATCTTGATCGTACGGTGATTTTTCCAACGATTGAATTATCCCATAGTGTGCCAACGTATTTGTTAAATATACCATTGAATTTTCATATGAACATTTATAAACCTTACCGTCCCCCGTGCCAACCAAATATGTCGTTTCGTTTAATCCCATAAATTTAGTTGCAATGATTGCATTTGTCTTTGCAACTGAACTCCTTTCGTTTTTTTCACCTTCAGTCAAACCAGTATGAACTTGGGATATCTTTATAATAATTGTCTCCACAATCGTTCCGTATGAATAAAGGTAACGCGCTATACAACCATTGAAACTACATGTCACCTATACAGTAATGTATACATATTGAGACCATCAATCACATAATGACTGAATGTTGTACATGGGAGGCCGTAAAGTACTGGGATATTAAAGACCCGGGAAAATAATATTTGGAACATAAATGTCCTAACCATAATTTTACGGAAAGTAAAATTTTGGAATTCAACCAATGACAACCATTGGTTTCTACAGAATTATTAAAATGGTTAATACTAGTTAACAAGTAAAGTATATAAATATATAAATAAAAAATGTATGTACAAAAAAAAAAAAAAAACGAATGAATACGTTAATTTTTTATATTCAGTCGCGTTTTACATTTTGACCCGATGATGAATTATTAATTCCAAACCGGTCGTATAAAATACACTTATCATAATATTCCAGGCGACCCATTCATTGATTAATTGATTTTATTTTTATACGTTTATTTATTATATTTATTTACTTTACAAAATTATTGTTACTTAGTATAGTAAAGGTTTTCAAATTGTCTTTTTTTTTTTCTTTAGACCTATCTAACGTGGTTTTGCATAACGTTAGACAACTGATGAATTTTAAATTTAAATTTTGTTATGTATATGTAATACAATTTATTAGGAGGCGCCTGAAGTAGCACATATTGAGTATTTTTACATTCCGAACAATTATACTAACCAAACATTCATGTTCGTGATTTTTTACAATTTGAATTGTCCAAAATAAATCTAAAATGCTATTTTTTTCCAAAAATATCTGTTTAGATTTTTGAAAAACAACATCAAGGATTTTACTAGAAATATCAATTATTAATAATTCTCCATTGTAGAATCCAATCGCAAGATGATTTGGGTTTTCAGTCGCAAATTTCAAGCATGTTATAAATGATTCGTTAAATTCAAAAACTCTAAATAAAAACGAATTTGGCAATTATTCAGAATATAATTATTTCTTATGTGTATTATATTAATTACCTTTCAGGATTTTGCGGATTTTTCATACTCCACACAGCCACTGTAGTCGGTTTATCTTCATAATCGTGATACAATAATTTACTATATGCAACAGCCAATAAATGAGTTTCGGTTTCATGCCAATGCATACATTTTACTGACAAATTGTTTTTTTTATTTTCTAATGAAAAACAATATGTAAGAATGAATTTATTTTCAACTGGAAGTTTCTCCGTTTGATCTATGATATTATTCAACTGACGTTGTTCGTCGCTGAATCCATTTAATGTATTCTGGGCCAGTATTCGTTCCATAACCATTACCATATTGAAAAAGACTTCTGGATCTTTGAATAGTTTTGGATCTTTCTGAACAGGAACATATTTGTTCATTTTGTTCGACATCTGCACTTGTTGATTTAAAGATTCATTTTGCTCTTTGTTTGTCTCATTATATGCATCTATTAAATTAAATTCGTTAACTTGAGAACCGGTTGTACATTTCGAAAGTATTAACGTTTGACATCCTTCTTCCTCTTTTTTTAGTTGAGACATTATATTTTGGGTTAGATTATCAACACTTTTAATCTTTTCATAACTATTATTTAGATAAATTTCGTTTTTTTTTTGCACCATTTCATGATCTCCATCTCTAAAATTGAAATATATTAACACTTGTTGAAATTGTATTTGAATAAACTCTATTAAAATTTTACCCTTTTACAGTGATACTACTTGGTAAATTCAAAATAGAATATATTGGACTCTCAGTAAGTTCAATTTCATATTCACTTGCAATAATATTTTCCCTTTTATATGGCAAATTCGGACCAACATCAAATTTGATTGCTTCCACGTTCTGTTTACGGTCAAATGTATCTTCAAGTAAGTTATTAATGGTCATTAAATTTATATTACACACATCAATTTTCGTTACCGGAACGACCAAATGTGTAGCCATTCTGGTTTTGTTTTTGACTACTTTACGTTAACAATTATTTACTTCTATCTATACAATTATACAGTTTTAAAAGTTAATTTATATAACTTAAAAATTGCGTATACGAGTTTTTATTGTGTGTTAAACGGCTTGTAGTATTTTGTGTCAGGTGATGAGCACACACATAAGCAATACGGTTATTAAAACTTATGATTTATATTATCACTTTTTTGCATGCGCTCCTGCCGGTTTTATTTTTGTGTAATTGCTGAAATATAATCGAAAAATCACTGTTTCCAAGTTATTAACGGTGTTCTCAAAGTCCCACAATATTGCCCATCGAATTTTTAATTTATTGTTCGAGATATGGAGATAACCGTCACGCGGAAGTGATAAACCTAACTAATAGGCTAGTTTCACGTACTATGATCGGTCTAAAACTTCGATACGCTCAGCTAGACAGTTAAAAATGATAAGCTAGAACTTTTTTGAACCACCCATTTTTATTTCCTTTTTTTATTTTAATGCCATTATTATCGTCACGCGAAAATAATAGTTGTGTGTTCAATTTCCATTGCACCGAACCTTGAACAGATGAATAGGTAAAGATTTTAAGTAGGTTCAATGAAGAATTAAATATATATTTCCCTGTATTTCATAATTCCTAAATTTCCACAGAAAAAAAAATAAACGAATTGGAAAATAAAAAATTTATCGTTATTCATTTTTGGAAAAGTTCAAGTAAATAGATTATTGAGAAAAACTGGAAGAGTCGAATTTACGTATTTCGCGATAAAATATAGACGGCTTCATATCTAATTCAAAACCTTTTCCCAAATCATTTATTACGTCTGTAAATAAAGTGCATCTTTCTGAAACCTATAAATTAAAATTTCGTTCCTGCCCTTTAAAAACCAAATTATGAAAACGTGCGTGTTTCACATATATTTCTAGCGTGCATTTAATATAAGAGTGTTTTAATAAATCTATCAATACCTTTAAACAAATGTTGCGTTGAAAATCAAACTTCCGAAAAAACAAAAGTGTAAATGACAATTATCGGTAAAGAATGTTTACTGTTTATTAATATATATATATATATAAACTAAACATTGTTTTTATTATTATTAACTACGATGCCATGGATGCGCATAAACATCGTATACATTTCTACGCGACCGAACGTTGCTGATTGGCCAATTTTAAATATAGTCCCTTAAAATCCAGTGTTATCACTGTTACTGTGTGTTTTATATAGAATTTTTTAAACTGTGTGCTTTTTAATGAACCGAAGTATTACCTGAGGTATTACTGAGGTATTTAGAGAACGAAAAGGTGGAGCGAACATTGAAGCAGAATCGAACGAATATAAATTAGGTCGAATTATAATAAAAACGTCCTGGGATAATGGGAACGGCTGCAACCACCGGTATAGGTAATTTAATATGTACCTGTAAGCAACAATAAACCGTTGCTTACGAAAAAACGATTCCGAGCGGAGTTCATTCGATAGTGATACTTTGTTAACGATGTATATGCCATAATATTATTGTAAAACAATTAAATAGGCTTTATATGTATATATTTTTTTTTAACAATATTTGTTTAATGTTGTACCGATTTTCCCCGGTTTACCCACGTTTTTCCACGTTTTCCCATGTTTTTTCATAAGCTCCTTCGCACCACTCAGAATCTAAAATGCTAAACACTGCTTTAAAAACAAACAGCGAAAAATGTAAAATAGAATTATACGCTTTTGTACAAGTAGGTATCGTTATTTGTTTGAGTCCGGGTGACGTACCGCAGCAGTCGATAACATATTTACGATAAAGACATTATCGCAATCACACATAGAACGACCGTCCACTAGTCTCCACCTCCTAGAATATAAAAAATATCGCTTTCATTGAAACCTCGGCGCTAATGTATCAACGTGCAATCTTTGTACGTTTTGCGTATTTCGACGAAAATAAATGCCGCGCCGTGAACATTTTATACGAATATATTATTATCGTAATTGAAAAAAAAAAAAAAAAAATTATTTACAAACTGCAGGTTTAATGTCTACCTATTATGTTATTATGGTGTATGATAGTAATCAAATACGATCCGAAACGTGCGTTTTCGGATCGAGTGGAATTCGTTAAGTGTCTGTATATATTATAAATATAATATAGTGCAAGAGCAGTGTATTGTGATGAGTCCATAAACGCGTACGATCGATAAAAAAAAAAAAAAAAAAAAAAAAACGTTTCGTCATTTTATGGGAATATAATTCCGAGTTCTGACTAACGGACAAGTACT